>JAVSBV010136835.1:0-16745 GCA_033117975.1 Parotocinclus spilosoma | reverse complement strand
GTATTAGTATTCAAACAAACAAAAAAATTGTACATGCATACATACATTGGTCTGGGCTAAGTCCCCATTCTCCCCTAACCCTATAAATGCCCCTGGTCCTAGCCATTAGAGAACAGAGCAAAAGAATCAAAATTTGAAGAAAAACAGATGGACTACACTCTGTAACGGTAGAACTAAGAAGTGCTTCTGTACGGGAAGTGGATCAGATAAAATGAACAATGAGTCTAAAAAACTATTAAAATGGCCAATGAATTTGTGTAAATGTACAGTAAACATCTCGCTCCCTTCTTCTCTCTCTCCTTTTCCCTCACTTACTTTCTTTCTCTTTCTCTCTCTCTCTCTCTCTCTCTCTCTCTCTCTCTCTCTCTCTCTTTCTCTCTGTCTATATATATATATATTAGTATTTATTTTTATTTATGTTATTGTTTTATACAACAGAGAATTGTGGAAGTGTACACAAGCTGTGAGCTGTAGTTAGAAACCTGTACATGACCTTACTTACACTGGCTTGTTTGAGGCCCACAAGGTTCACCGAGTTCACATCATCCCTGTTTACAGAAACGAGGGGGGGGGGTTCTTAGTCAAATCTAATGTACAATGTTGGCAGCATGCCAGCAGAGGTGTAGGCTAGGCCTCTGGGAAGGCCTATTATTCGGAGTGTCAGGAAAAAATTAAACACACACTAGACTAGCAATCGCACACTAAAAAGACAAAGCAACAATGCCCGCCTTGTAAATGACTGAACTGTTCATTTTTGTATTGTTAACATGAGACGCATCTGCCAGAAAGAAAGAATGGATTTTATACAGCTCTATACATTTATGATTAAAACAGGGAGGGAAAGGAAAGAAATCTTAATCTTATCCCTCTGATTGGGGGAACTCAATCATTGTTTCATTGTCTGTGAAATTCCTTGAGCTGACTGAGCCCCCCAGATGCCCCCCAACCCCCCTCTGACCTAGGGGCAAAAAGGGCAAATCAGCAGACCCCACACATACAGAAGGAAGCTGGGATAACACAGCATGGTAAAGTGTGAGCATGTTCCCCCAAACTGCATGGACACTTCAATGGGTACAAGGAAATAAAATTTAGCTAACTGGCTGGCACACAAACAATTTAGGAGGTGCATTTAGGGGGTGAACAAATACATACTTGAGATGATAAGACTATGTGTCTGAGCTCAATAAGGTGTGAGGTGCGTCATTTTTCATGTATGCCTATTACATGATCACTGGGACGACCACACACGATTTAAAGATAAAACATAACAAATATACAAAATATAAAGATAAAAAGGTTCAAACGTGCACATTAGGTTATTCGATACACCTGCTTAACTGCTGGATAACGTATATATCCAAGAGGCACATTGCAGCAACTCAATGCATTTAGGCATGTATACATGGTCAAAGTAACCTGCTAAAGTTTAAACCGAGCATCAGAATGGGTGGGAAAGAAAGGTGATTTAAGTGACTTTAAATGTGACACAGCATGCAGTTCGTTGTTCAAAAATGTCTTGTTCATAACAAAGGAGAATGGACAGAGTGGTGTAAGCTGATAAAAAGGCAATAGTAAACAAAATAATCACTTATTACAGCCGAGGAATGCAGAAATACATCCATGTGAATACACAACACATTGATCCTTAATGCAGATGGGCTACAACAGCAGAAGACCAAACTGGTTGCCACTCTTGTCAGCTAAGAACTGGCATCTTGGGATCATATTTGCATGGGCTCACCAAAGTTGGCTCAGAGAAAAAAAATGGAAAAGGTAGCCCATTAATACCAACTGAACACCCTTTGAACGCCACATACCAGCCTGTCTAGCACCAACAATCATGGCATGTTCCAACTGAAAAATTTGAATTATCCTCCCCCTTCTGACACTCAGATTGAACTTCATCAGGTCATCATGACCATGTCTTTTCCAAACATGTCATTGTTTTTTGAAATATTAGATAAGGAGCAGCAGAACAGGTATACCTAATGAAGTGTATATACAGATAAGTAGATGGTCCGAAAGTGGTGCAGCTCTAAAGTTTTTCTGAGCAAGCATGTCTCATCTGGCAAACTCGTTCAGCCTCGATGTCCTAATTTTTTTCCATGCTTTGGAGAAAGGAGGATTGGATTGAATTGAGGAAACGAATCAAGGAAAACAAACAAGACGGTAACATTTAATAAATTGAATACTCCCAGTGTTTTTAAAAAGTAAAAGTGATTTATGATCTGTGTGAGCTTTATGGGGCTATTAATAGGAAGGCAGAATAAAAGGAAGTTTTCGTTTGATTAATTTTGCTTGTAGGTTCTAGTGAGGTTTTAGGGTCAGGATTCCCATTCATTTGAATGTTTATATTATGCATAAGTACACAAAAAAGCAGCCAAGATGAAGTTCTAGCACATTATATCATCTATGTTGTATCATTTAGGTCAACTAGCTAATATTATTGTTGTTACTGTGCTGATTCATTTCTATACAGGTTATTAAAGCTTTAAATAAAGCAAGACATGTTTCTTATTATGTATTATTTATTGGTTCAGAGGCTGGTACCATAGACCAAATGATTTATTTTCCACATATTGCACAGTTTAAAACATTAGAATTGGTCACTATTGTCCATGCAGTCATACAGCTTTTATTCCTACTCAGTAGTGCCTACAGACAACAAAATTGGAGGTTTGACTTTATAGCAAAAATAGAAGGGTTATGAAAATCTTGGTGTGTGACACCAAGTTGTGGCAAGGCAAAAGGCCTAACGCAAGAAATGTTCAGCAGGGCCGGAAATTCCTAGCAGCACCCCTGCAGAGGCTTAAAGACTGTAGCTAGAAAGTTCCAGGAAACCAAAACTGAGATGATACACTGGAGCATTAGCTCCATTTGGTCATTTGAATTCGATTGAATGCCATGCAATCCGATGGGAAATGACTTCATGCATTTCAAAAATAATCACAATCACGAAAGTCTTTCCTTCTTACCTGTCTGTGAATCTCCTTGCAGGCTCTCTAAGGACCAACCCATGAGAGGCATGGGTGAAAGGTGGATCACGTGTAAGCCTGTAGTGCAGTGGTTGACATGCCTGGCAAAGCTTGTGACCCAGCTTGGAGGCCATCAGTGTGGCGTCAATTTCCAGGTGCTGATCCATGGTGAAGAACTGAACACCGTATACCTCCTCATCTACCACCAGTTTGAGTGTAAGTGGCGTGTCACAGAAGACGCTTTGGGGGCCCAGTGACACATTATTGTTGCTTAGCGTTAGGAGTATGATGTTGTGGATTGCGGAGAGGTCGCTCTCAGCTGAGAAGAATGTGACCCAGACGGTGAGTGAGTCCGGCACCAGCGGATAGGCAAATTTCAGTTGAAGCATGCAGCCCTGTGGTGGACATGGTGGTGAGCCAACGCTGCTGGAGTCAAGGCCTGCATGTGGACTCCAGGTCCTGACACTTGGTTCACAAACTTGCTCCACGTCTGGTGGACCTGCAGCATAAACCATTACTTAGGAGGATCTCTAAATGGTAAATACACTGTGAATTTATATGAGTAATTAGTTTGTTCTTAAAGGCTTCTTTAAAAAAATGGATTTTCCCAGAATTCAGCTATGAACGATGTAACTAAAATGTTTTTCATAACTACAGTCTTTTGAAGTGAATGAATGAAAAGACAAAAATAAAATGTTTTTAAAGCCTCAAACCTTATAACCACTCTTGCACCACAGGGGGGGCTTGATCCCCTGCCCTTTTGCCCCCTGACTGTGAAAGTGCCAATGCAACTGGCCTGTATAATATTACTTCAAATTAGAAAAAAGCTGTGACGGTATGGAACATGTAAATAAAAAATGCAGTGATCCTTACATTTACTTTCACCTGATGGTCCAGGGTCCAAATCCTACTTTGCCAAGCTGCCCCAGTTGGGTCCTTAAGCAAGGCCCTTAACCCACCCATTCTTGATTTGTAGGATTGTATCAGCTGTAGGTTGCTCTAGTTAATGACATAAATTTCAATGTAGTATGAAAGATTTCATGTTTTGTCAACGTCATTATTGCATTTTAGACTTTTTAGAAGTAGGGTCGAGGTGCCCATTTTTAGATTTTTCTTATCTAGGAGGGACACTGTGATAAATGGGTCTTATACTATCTAAAATTATATAAAGTCAAAGGAAAGTACATTAAAAAAATATTTACATTTTCCATATAGACCCAACTTTGGGACTTGATTTGGGGTTGTTTTCTGTAGTTTATATTATTTCAGTGGCTTGCAGAGGAAAAAGGTGTGTATAGCATGCACAGTGTCGCTGTTTCAAGGGGAAATATAGCAAATTAGATTTGGTTTGGGTTCTAAGCCATTCATCACTCTCTCATCGTGACTTTTATTAATCACTTTCACTAAAGTCACATGTCACCACAACATTCAACAAGCAATTAGTATGGAGCAGCCTGGGTCCGTTCTGTGTGGAGTCTGCATGTCCTTCCCATGTCTGTATAGGTTTACTCCAGATACTCTGGTTTCCTCCCACAGTCCAAAGACATGCGTGTTTGGTTAATTGGTGTCTCTAAAGTGGCTTTTAGTGTGTGACTGTGTGCATGACTATGTGTGTGTGTGTGTGTGTGTGTGTGTGTGTGTGTGTGTGCTCTACGATGGATTGGTGTCCCATCTAGGATTGTTCCTGCCCTTGCGCCCAGAGTTGCTGGGTGGGCACCGGCTGACCTGCAACCCCGTGTGGATTAAGTGGAAGATAATGAATGAATAAAGATTGAGTTTAGGTAAATGAAGTCATAAAGTACTTGTCACCTGGTTTCAAGTACATTCATATCAAAATATTTATAAGCACGCTATTTAGTAGTAAATGTTATATTGTTGTTACATTAGAAAATGTTTAAATATTGGTCTGTATGTGCTCTCAAATATTCTGTTAAAGTTTGCATGTGTCCTGTATTTGTAATCATTCGGTTTCTTTAAAGTATTGTTATAGCCAGATGATTTTTGGTTGAATTGGTTGGTTTTAGTATTTTGTTTCCTCTGTGGCAAAGGAACAGTGACAATGGGTTTTCTCCTAAAAATCTAAAAGCTAAAAGAAAGACATCATCCCACACTTCTATAACTGTAATTGTTATTTATTTTTGTTAAACGTAGCATTTTCTCTCAGTATGATGCTCACATTACTTGCCCACATGAAACAGCTGCAGAGCCACTACATTTTTCAAATGTACAATGGCGCATGAACATTTGTGAACCCTCTAGAATTTTTATTATTTCTAATTAGTATGACCTAAAAAGACCGTAAATATTAGACTTAACCTCTGATTTGTTAAGGAAATTATCAAATATTATATATGTGAGTGGCACAAAATGTGTGAACCTTTCAGATTAGCAGTTCACTTGAAGTTAGAGTCATGTGTTTTCAATCACTGGGATGACGGGGTGTGAGTGGGTGAGCTGTTGTATTTAAAGAACAGGGATTGATCACAGTGAAATGTTCACAATATGATTGTGATATTCTATAAAGGTACGACAGTCCAGGAAAATAGTTGTTGATCATCAGTTGATTGGATGAAATTGGCAAAACCATCTCTAAAGAATTTAGACTCCAATCCAAAGAGTCAGGCAGACTGAAATACGTGATGAAAGCCACTGCTCTCCAAAAAGAACATTGCTGCCTGTCTGCAGTTTGCTAAGGATCACGTGCACAAGCTCAAAGGCTATTGGAAAAAACGTGTGCTGACAGGTGAGACAAAAATATAATATGATTTATTTGTACAAGAATTTGAACCCTTCTAAGAAACATGGTGGTGGGGGTATCATGGTCTGAGCCTGTTTTCTCTGGGCCAGGACAGGATGTGCATCTGAGTTCTCTTAATCAACATTTAAGTAAAATTAAGTAAAATTGTGTAAAATAATGACCTTTTGAATGATATCTATGCAAAGTAGCCCCCTCCCCCACCCATAAGCTTATGATGAAAATGTAAAAACACATTTTGAATTACATGTGTATGCAAATAATATTATTGTACAGCGGGTATTTAAGTTCTATGTTTATACAATTGGTTATTTCAGAGTTACAATTGCTATGCAAATGCTAGTCCTGACGCCAAAACTTTTAACAGAATTAAACCATAATGCTTATAATAAAATTCTTGCAGCATTTTTGGATTGTGGACTTTTGAGAGACCTCTAAACTTCTCTTTAAGTTCTGTGCCAGGCGATTAAATAATAAATCTTACCTAGAGCAGATTTTTTTACATACCAAATGGAATTGTGTTTGTAAAGTGCGCCAACAAATTTGCAATTCCGCTGAATTCCAGTCAGCATTCCTTTCTATTCCCATTAGGAATGTGTTATCCACTTTTTCTTAACCACTATGAGACTGAATTGCAGTAGTGAGTGGTGAAAGATTAATCTTAGATACAAATAAACAGACTGAGAGGAAACAAATGATGTACTTTAAGGAGACAGCAGGGGGTCTTTTGGCCAATTTTGGCCCTTGGCCCAGTTATTCTTTCAGGAGCTGTCAAGAGGCTATTATGAGGTGGCTAAAGGGGGAAGGGAGAGGGAAAGTTTGGCAAGGAGGCCCCACTAAAGAACAAGAGGGATCAATGAAACCTACAGCAGTGAAAAAGCTAATGCTAACGAGCACTTCATTATTAGAAGGGGGAGTAAAAGACATGAACACAGTTTGTAGCCAAAGAACAAGCAATGCTTATGTAATAAATTTGCTTAAGGGAGCAGAGTTTTATCAGTTTCTTCATAATTGTAAGAATGAGAATAGAAAATATTATTAGAGTGTAAACTCCATTTTGTGGTAATAGGCAGGGATGCTAAACCATTTTCAGGAGTTTTAGGAATCCCAATAAATCCAATCCAATTAAACCAACTTTGCCACTTTGTAAGAGTTTGCATTACAGACTGCTACTATTGCAGTTCAACACAATGAGAGTGTATGTATGCACTAAATAATCCAAACATAATCAGATTTCTGCAGTTAATTGTTTATTCTAGTGTTCAGGTAAACAGCAAATTCTGATTTCCCGGATTGGAATAAGGCCTAGAATTCAAACTGCCTGGTGGTGCCTCGCTGCAAGGTCTGCTTATTCAAACTCTTTTGGACTTCTAATTCTATAAATTTGCTGGCAAATATTGGTAGTTGTTTATTTGGAGTTGTTCCCTGATCCTGTCTCTCTCCAATAATTCTGCAGATCAGTTTTGTTGCAGCTCTAAAGTAGCCTAAACTGACCACTTATCACTGAAATTGTATTGGGTTAGCCGTTTCTGGCTTTTGTTGTCACAACTTTTTGGGGAGACTCTGAAACATAGTACAATCCTAATTCTAACTAAAATGAAGTTGGAACATGTTGTAAAAAGTAAATTAAAACACAATAAGATGATTTTCAAATTCTTTTCAACCTATATTCAATTGAATATGCTACAAAGATGAGATATTAAAAGTTTAAACAGATAAACTTAATTGCTTTTTACAAATATTCACTCATTTTGAATTTGACGCCTGCAGCATGCTCCAAAAAAGTTGGGACAGGGACATGTTTACCACTGTGTTATATCACCTTTCCATTTAACAACACTCAATAAGCATTTTGGGAACTGAGGTCACAGAGAAACTGGTGGTGTTTCTGGGTGTTGTTGATATAGGGCTTTCGCTTTGCATAGTGGAGTTTTAACTTGCCCTTGTAGGATGGGGAGATGAACTGAGTTCACTAACAATGATTTTCTGAAGTGTTCCTGAGCCCATGTGGTAATATCCATTACAGAATGACATCGGTTTTTAATGCAGTGCCACCTAACAGATCGAAGGTCACGGGCATTCAATGTCAGAATAATCTCTGAGCAAAAACATAAGATGTAAAAAAATGTATGTCCTGACGCAGCAGGAAAAATAGCAAAAATATCACTGTTTTCTGAATTTGTTTAACTGTTGGACACTGCCAGAAAGCATGCATGAACATGCCAGTGACACCCAAAGAGCATTAGTAACAGTTTATCGGTAGAAAGCTTCATCTGGAATAAACGTTAAGTTATATATAATTTGTGGTAAATTTACACGCTAAAGATATCTAAACCGTCTCTTTACTGTTCATGGATGCCATATTAATTAGCTTGTTAGCGTCAAATTCACAAGAATTTGAGAGGCTCAGCAAACATAGAACTTTAACATTACACATTAAACTTTGTGTGTACGTCATTTAGTTGCCTAAATATTTGCACAGTTTTATTCAGCATTTATAAAGCTGACCAAACCAGAAATAATGATAAACATTGAAATTGGCCACATTTAAAATGCTAATCCTGAGCTAAATTACTAGGACAAGCTCCCTCTGTCACACCCATTTTGCAAGAAGACACAAACAGTAAATTTCTGGTGTGACCATATTATTATATGCTATTATCATAACACATATTATACTTTCCTGCCAAGTCAGGAAGAATCCACTGCTGCAAATTCGTTGCATTCTGAAGAACGCTTCCTTACCATAGAATTTTAACTCCTGAATGATTTATTTGCTATTTATTCTTTAGATCTTAGTTTTTTGTCATGATAATTCACGTAAACACTGCACACATTATACTGATGACACATTATGGCTATTTGTACAGCTCTGTAAAGTTCTACGCCTATAAAATTTTATGTCTGCTTAATGAGTGTCACATGTGAGAAAGTGGCCACAATTGAGCAGCAAAGACTAGAGCATGAGTCTGGGTGGCCTAGCCAGTACCCACACCGGGGACGCTAACCGATCTGTTGATGTAGTCTGTGTCACTTGTTGGATGACGGATGGTGTGAGTCGAACCGGTTGGCGTGACGAGGTGGTTTTCTGGGCGGCACAGGAGGCTCACGAACTGTTGAGGTAAGGGTCAGAGACACCAGGAATTCCTCGCATTCCTGGGTTTTGTATTTCTCACAGTCACCCAAGTTGCTGCCGGATTCTCTCAAGAACCCGACCACAGGGCAATTTACATAGCAAAAGCCCCAAATCTTGCCCTTGGCACAAGCCTTCGAGCCTATAGGTTTCAACGGCCTCGCTGTTTTTTTTTCCCTTAAATTTCAACAACCTGATAAGGCCAACAGCACTGTTTGTTCTTTTAGACTCAAAAGTGAATTTAAGGCAAGTAAGGACACTCAAGACTGGTGAGGTCAATAGATGGTTGAGCAGTTCAAATAAAAACGTGTCCAGCGCATATGTTTATCTTATATAGTGGAAGATGGAAAACAAGCATTAGAGGGTGGATGTTCTGTGAACAGGTGATTCTGGTGAACAGGTGAACAGCAGTGGCTAAAGGGAGCTGCAGGTTGTCAAAGGCAGGTTTGTATCTAATTGTAAACAGTGGAAAGATCACCAGGGAAGTGTCCTAGGTGCAAAGAGTAGTTAGTTGAAATGTTATGCCAGTGGTAGGCCTAGACATGCCTTCCTCAGCTGACTAGTGTACCCCGCAATCGGGCCAATCTGGCTTCAAGGGATGCTAGTGTGCACTTATGGCCTTTCCCCAACACAAGTCTGACTCACTAATTTTTAAAGCACCCAATACTAAGTGATTAAGTAATTAAACAGAATGCACACCTATATGGTTGGTTTAAAAGTCAAATCTAATTACATTTTGGTACAGGTTTGGCATTTTATGCGAAAATACTGGAGCAAGCAAATGTTACGCTCACTAAGCATCATTCTTAATATATTTGTTAACATCTTATGAGTTTCTTTTCACTCTAGAAACAACCAACAAGCCGAAAACAATAACTGCATGTAAGAATTGAGTCAACAATTATATTTTTGGCACAGGATGTTTTCAGATCAAAGGGTAAATTGCTGAAAAATAACTCTATCGATGATGAGATTTTTTTTCTTTCATATCACAAAGCTCAGTGGAGTAATTATTTTATATATATATGTCCATATTTTGCTATTCTTAAAATAGACCCATGAGAAATCTTTTAACAACCCATGACAAAGTTTTTCCACACGGTTCAATTTGTCTCGCCTGGCAAATTGTGAAGGCTGCAATACTGTAACCATGTATTCCATTTATCGAGAAGGTATGTTTTATTAAAGCTAATCTCACCATTTAAATGCAAGTTCTAAATGTCAGTAGAGACAAGCTCCTGGTGCCTGACAAACAGACAACAACAAAAACATTCTACAGATAAATCTAGTACCAAACACACAGACTATTGCTTTATCTCCTTTTGCTTAAATTCATTCTGATCACTTATCGGTGTTCAAATGAGATTATTTATCTGATGTCTATACATTGTCATATACTGCTCACAAAAATTGCGCTCACACTAATTGTTGGGTGCAGTATAGTTGCAAGCCATGCCAGTACTATACAAGGGACTTAAGTAAGCAAATTTTGCCACAGTGACGCCAACATTGTCCAAAGCGTCACACTCCTTCCACTTTCTTGTCTTTTCATCTCACCTCCCCAGTTAAAACGTGCACATGTACCCAGCCGACTTATCTGACCTAGAGACTTTCTTTCATTGCTTCATTGCAAGTTCAGTTCCAACATTGTACTACTGTTGCTCTTTTGATGTTTTGGACCAGAGGGGATATCCCCTGATTATGTGGCACAGTTATTTTGAGCACCTCAGGCTACAAGTATAAAAAGATTTTTATGAAGGCATCTGACACTGTGTTCCATGCCGGGGTATGCTTATCAGACTCAATTAGACTACATGTGCATTGTACCCTTGTCCAACTGAACCACGGTCAAGCCTGCTTTAACATCCATGCCTGAGCACAGTTTAGCAAAGGCTTGCCGTTTTTAAGATCTAGTCAGCTGGGAATAACGATCTGGCCATTTCTTTTTGATTCAGTAACATGACTGCAAGAACTGACTGTTCAATTGTGGTTCAATTTTTTGTAATTATTCAGTATTCAGCCTTTGAGTAGTTGAAATGTTGAAATGTTTTAAACAATAAAATGGTCCAAGTTTTTATAAGATTGCTTCGGTGTGTTAATATGTTAAGAGATCTTGTCATCTTACCCTCTGCCTCTCGTGGGCTCCAGTGACCTGATGGAGCGCAGGGTTTGGGGGAGGACGAATGTGTGGCATACTGCAGGAACACTCTGCCTTCAGCGCATCTGTCGCATGCTGATCCCACTTCTCTAGGAAACCAACAGACAACCGAGGTAGCAACTTAGACAAAAGTGTCTTACTCTTGTGTAAGTAATCATCAGTCAAACTCTTTTTCTGTTAACTTCCTGACTCGCTCACTAATTCAGGGTTGCAGGGAAACTAACTAACATCACATGGCTCAAAGCAGAACCAACCCTGGGCAGGCCCATCGCAGGGCACATGCACACACACATTCACTTACACACACTGGGATACTTTACAGAGCCAACTCATGTCTTAGGAATGTGGGAATACCCAGAGGAAATCCATGCAAGCTCCACACAGATACCAACCAGATCGAGACCTGAACCCTTGTCACCGGAGCTTTGACATGACAGTGTAACTGCTGTGCCACCATGCCCTCCTCAGTTATCTCTAACAGTACAAATTATAGTTGCAAAATATACAGTTCTGACCACTCTAATTTTTTTTAAATTAATTTTTAATTTCTGATTCCGTGATATCCCAAACCAAATCATATTAATTGCGATTGAAATAAAGGCAAGAGCCAGCATGTGTATTGCAACTGCCATAAATATTATTTTGATCATAATGTGATGTTTTGTTTAGATATTTTTATTTAAATAATTTTTATGAATGTTGATTTATTTACATTAACTACGTTCATAAGTAGGAACTACATTATATGTTAGGTTTAAAAAGTGTTTTAAAGTACTGCATTGTTTGCTCTGGAACTTTGAGTTTCTTCAAGTGGACTCATTCTCTCTTGCTTGTGTGCAGCCAGCGAGGTATGTTCATTTATGTTTATATTTAACTTAACTACATTGGTTGTTACTGTTACTATTACTGTGTGCATGGTCTATACATTGTAATGGATTTGGACAATATGAACAAATGGTGGATTTGATGACTGTGTGAGACAAATTCATCAGTAAATGAAGAACCACAGTGTTGTGTATTTCCTGGAGGGAGTAATATTTATAACAGTTTAGGTTTCAGTATCATCAATCATGTATTTCTATATTGTTTGCACACAGTTTTCTTGTAAAAAGAACCTTTATATTTACAATTTACAAAACTGTGAATATGGCAATGTCCAACTTCTATGCCGGTCAGTCCCCTGTTCCAAAATGTACTACAGTTAAATTTCACATACAAGTACTGATTTCAGGTAAAAAGTTGGTGTTGTTTAATCAAGAACCATAAATTAAACTTGTTTTTTATTTGTATTGTTATTTGTGCTATAGGGTCTATAAACGCATCTTTGCTGTTTTGACCAGTTGTCATTTACAGCAAATAAATGCTGTTGTCATTGATGCAAATATTTTTATTTAAAATTGATCAGTAGTTTATAGAATAAAACAAAAATGTTCCATGTAACTTAAACATCGTACAGTACCTACACATTTTAAAACCAGATAAACCGATCATTTTGCAGTGGCCTTTTAAGTTTTTCCAGAGCTTTTTTTAGAGCGACGGGTTTATAATTACACGTAATACATTTTAAACTCATTCATTAGGCTACTAATTACATATATCGTGACAGTGGTGGACAGTGGACTCTGGAGGACTATTCGGGAGGTTGTGAGTTCAAATCCTTGGTACATCAAGCTGCCTCTATTTGAGCAAGGCCCTTAACGCTCAAATGCTCAGCTCAAATGTAAGTCAGTCTGGATTGGAGTGTCTGCAAACTGTGGAAATGTAAAATGGCTTGAACGCTTAAATGAAATGTGTTAATAGTTGATGCCCTGAACACTATCTTCATCTTCTTAATTGGAAAAAAGCTTATTATTTTCATTTTCACCTGTCAAAGTAATGGCCAGTAAGGGCAGGGAACCATGCCAGAGTCAGGGAATCTTCTGATTGCTCTGTCACTCGAGGAGCTAGAGGAACTGGTGCTGGCTTATTCTCAGTCCTCCACGACTGGTAGATCAGATCTAGGTAGCAGTGCATCCGAGCCACCTGGTTCATCGTGAAGGAATTTGTGCAATCATCATCTTCAGGAGACAAAGAAGGATATTAAAAATGCACTAAAGTTTCTGAAAGCTATCAACACGGTGACTTCTGAATGAATGAATGAATGAATGAATATGTGTGAAAGATGTATGCCTTACCAGCATAGCTCATATAATTTCTGTATGGCGTGTGCTTAAATAGACGCTGCCCGCATGTATCGTTTCCACGCTCTGGGTCTCTGCAGTATTTGTACTTAGGTGTTGGGTTTGTATCAGCACACAGGTCTCCAGTTTCTAATGAGGGTTCCGTCTCCAGACATGCATCGTTGCATGACTCTACTTCCGAGATCCCCCTGAATACGTGGTAAAGTCCAAGACTGTGGCCAATCTCATGAATCATTGTGTGCGTGTGGCCAAACGTACCATAGAACAAAGGGTTCAGCACAATCCCACCTCAAAAAGAGACAGATAAAACTTCAGTAAAGACAGTTTGATAAGTGAATTATCCGTTACCCAAATCTACATTTTTTTTAAGTGACTGCATGTCATGGCAAACATCGACTTTTATTTTTTTCCCAAGCTCTCCTACAGTACTGTGCAAATGTCTTAAGCCACCAGGGGCACCAACTTAGGGGACAAAAGACAATTCTAAAGGTCTGTGACTGACAGGGGCCCTTTAAAGTGTTTTAGGAACATTTTTCATTTTTAGTTGTCCAGAGTAATATCTTTACATGAGGCCTTAAAACTATTAGATTTGTTATGAATGAGATAATGAGAACATATTTTATGAATAAAATTGTGGGACTGTGGTGGCATAGTGGTTAAGGTACTGGACTATGGACCAGAAGGTCTAGAGTTCAAATGCCACCTCTGGCACAGTTGGGTCCCTGAGCAAGGCCTTTAACCCACAATTGTTTGTATTGAAAGATTGTATAAGTTGCTCTGGATAAGGACGTCTGCTAATTACCGTGAATGTTAACGTAAATGAATACAACCAGAAAATACAAGTATTTAGTGTGACCTCCCCTTACATTTCAGAAATAGCAGCATCAGCTTCATCTGGATGCCAAGTTGACCAATGAAGCCCAAAAAAACTTGATCAGGAATGGTAATTAAAAAGGTAACTGCCTTTTTTGGGGTGGTACTAAGTACTGCAGGCATCTTTATATATAACACTAGAAAGTTTGTGAACACCTGCAATCCAAGCATCATATTAAACCTATGAGCATTAACATAGAGCAGGTTCTCTGTGCTGCTGTACAGGTTTCTACTCTTTTGAGAAAGGCTTACATATGGGAACATATATGAAAGGTTTGCCAAAGTAATCCCTTGACCATGTAATTTTACCAGCTTTGAGTCTTGATGCATCAAATCAGATCACAGGTCTTCAATTTGGTCTTCAGATTGTGAATGGATGTTAATTAACAAATTAAATAAATTTGGCCAGACAAACAAAATATCTTGAGTTTATGCAGTCTGCAATGTAATAACAGTCAAACTACTGTTTCTATACTGTCCTAACTGATTTGATGTTGTAGATCTTTTAACTGAGACTAAGAGGTATAACAGACAAAGCTCCAGACCATGATTTCCATCAGCAACTTTACAATTGCAAAGCTTACTGTTGGCCAATTGTTAGATTAGTACGATAGCAATAAGGGCACAGACTGGGAATAAAATGGCTGACTTATTTAAAGGAATTACACAAGACATCACGTCATCCATACAGGCAGTTCAAGTTATTATGCACAATATTACAACTCCAGTTGGGGCTGTTTACCTAAATGGGTTAATGCCTCTTTATCCCAAGGCCAGGTGGCTACTCCTGCCAGGTCCTCATCAGTTGCATTGGCAAAGAAGACGTTCAGATGTGTGGAGCCGTCCAGGTGCAAAATCTCCTTAAGCTCCTTGACGTCCATGTAGGCCCTGAGACAGAGAGAGGAACGGCACAGTTATGACATTTGTACAGTGAAATGATATTGTTCATAGTTTTGTCTGCCTTTGGAATTATGCTAATGTAAGGTAGATGAGGTCAGTGGAAGCTGCTGGATTTTAAACTAGGAAAAGCCTAGGTTTAAGTGTATCTGAAACCATAAATGGCGTTAAATTTCAACGTTCAACCATACATTTTAAATTAAAGTTGCTAAAGATACAAAAGGCAAACATTTCTAATCAGTTCAGATTTTGATCAACTTTTCAAATGAAGGACTAGTGCTGCTGGTACTCTGTCTCTGAGTCACAAATTAATAACCTATAAGTATTTTATACAAAAGTTTTGTTTCTTTAGCAGAAATGCTATGTTTGGAGAATAAACACCTCCAAGCCATGAAGCAGCTTGACCTTTGCCAAGACCAGAAATGAGCAGTCATCTCAGTCTCAACCTCATCTCAATGTCAGGGTAAGGTATACTCAAAAATTGTTGAGACCAAACAAATCCAATTCGTCTGTCTGAGGTAGTGTTTATTATGATTTTTTTTTTAATCATTATTAAATATTGAAACTGTATTTAAACAGAATAAACTAGTTATTGCTGTAAATGCCAAAATAAAGCTGAACTCAGATGCTGCTCATTTACTTTAGCATCCAATCAATAAACACTTTATTTATTTCAAATCATCTGGCGTAAAAACTTTCTCAGCTTTTTTGCCCACTTGCTATACCATGTGTACAAAATCTGGAACATTTATCATTTTCCATATTTTATATTAAAAATGGATAGAATGGATGTTGTTGGTTATATTTAGTTGACTATACTGTATATGGTGATTCCGATTAAGTTAGAGAGAATAAGGGAAACAGAATCATCACCATTATTTGCTTCCAAAGGTTACATCTCATTAACAGGGTTAAATACTTAAGCAATAGGACACGAAGAGAGTCTGAACTTCAGGGCCTTAATTTGTTCTCAGTCACTAGCAGAAGGTGAGTTCCATAGATCATCACAGTTGTGTTTTTTAACTTTTACAACAAAAAAAGTCAATGAAACCCTGGATTTCACCCTGAATATACTTTAATACTGGCAATATGTCTTGGCACAAAAGGTCCACAACAAATTAGTTGTTACTAAGCAACTGCAACAATTCCCTTTCTTGTTTTAACACAGTGTGCTACGAAGGGTTTATAGAACACTACAAAATAACATTAGTTTGAAATGCATAGTGCAAAAACATAGTTAAATGTAATAGAATAAAATGGAATAATAGAATAAAGTAATAGAAGAAAATGCATTAAAACAACAGAATTTAGTTATTTAGTAGGGTTATTGCAATATTTGACAACGTTATATTTTGTGTGCATAAAGCTTGTCAATTCATGCTTAAGAAAGTGTCACTATAATACCGTTTTTCTTTTTAAAAAAAAGGAGTGCTTGTGCTGTTATTACAAATACAGTCGATTCCGGTTAATGGGACCACATTGGGACGGCTGTCTACAATAACCGGCTGGTCTGATTAAATGAACATGTCCTATGTTACAAGATGGGACGTGCTAAGTAACATTTGAAATGTTTATTAAACCTTTATTGTTCAATTTACACGTATAGTGAACGTACAAAAAACAAGTACTGTTGCTTATGATTTTTATTCATGGAACAATAAATTTGCAACCAAGTTTTTCATTGATTGTTTTTCATGATTTACAACACAATGTATAGGTACTCAGCATGCAAAGCATAATACTGTAAAAAACAAGTTCTTACTAAATTCCAGTC
>JAVSBV010136826.1:0-16745 GCA_033117975.1 Parotocinclus spilosoma | reverse complement strand
ATACAATTTGGAATAAGGCTGTAACGTAACAAAATGTGGAAAAAGTAAAGCGCTGTGAATACTTTCCGGATGCACTTGTGCATGCGCAATAACAAAGTGTATAACAAAATGTATAACCAACAGTCATGATGAAAGCTGAAGAGCTGAATAGAGTGCAGGACAGTCTAGTCAGTCAATTTTTCAATTGCCCCCCTCTCGATACTTTCTACTCCAAATTATGTCATTAGTAAAGTTAAGCAAGCATTTACATACAATTGAGTCTTTTACTTATACTGAACATCTATCACAGCAGGGTTCTGCCAAATGACTCCCACTCCACCCATGAGTTCTATGCAGCTTGCCTTGGATTGATGAAGCAATAAGATTCAAGGCTATTTGATTGCAATAAATAATGACTCACATTCATCATGTCTGATAAACAAAGACCTGTCAGAGATCCTTTGTACAAAACCCTCTTTAAAAGTGTCCAAATTATGCAATAAGATTAATTTTAGGCGTTAGGACTGACAGTTTATAACAGTGATAGAACAAGCTTACTCAAAAGCCATCGCTGCGTAATACATCAGTAGTAGATCAGTTATTTTAGTGACAAAGAAGGTTACGAACAATGCTGAATGCCAATGTCCAAACAAGTCAAAATGCATTCAGGGATTGATGTAAGATCTATCAATCTTTTGTTTTGCCATATTATCTAGATTCATATGTACCCGGGAGTAGCTGGGGAGAGCTGTTTTGTAAACCATGTGTTCTGGTGCCTGTGTGACCTTTGTCACTGGTGAAATATTGCATTCATTTTAAATCAAAGACCTGAGAAACACTAAAGGATTTCATTGTGAGTTTACAGCTGAACAGTGCATGCATGAAATATGAGAAAGAAAAGAAATGGCTGTAGGAAAATTACACAACACACTCTAGGTTTATAACACAATCATATTTTTATAATACATTTACTCTTGTAGTCACGGTTCACTAAACTACAGATGTGTTCAGTTTAACAATTATGTTATCATGTTGCAGCTTTAGAGGTCTTAGGAATTAAAATATGACTTAAAATCTGTCTTATATATGTCTGAATGACAAAAAACTAGTATTAGAGAACTCTTGCAGCACCTGCTTACAAAAAGGAGCATTGCTGTTTTGAAAACAAGAGTTAAACATTTTATAAACGATACAAAGATGAGAATTACTGTATTGTACAGTACTGTACTAATTGGTTTCATATTGTGTTTTAATTAAAGTTTCAATTAAAACACTATGCTCAAAGTATCTAAATTACTGTATGACTGTATGATAATGTCTGGTCAGGGTCTATTTCTATAAGAGTCTTGTTTCACCGAAAGTAATGCACTCCTAAAAAATACTCACTCAGTCCAGTCAGTCACGTAGCAGTACATCAGTCTCCGGGCATGATAAGGCAGCCAGCAGACCACAAAGGCAATAACAACAGCTCCTGGAAAGACAAAAAAGAAGGCACATATATTTGTTAATGATAGTAACTCTTTATGCACAGGGAATTTCCATTTTAACACTCAATTAGAAGTTAATTCAAATCAAATGACATTAAATGAAACAAGAAGCGTTTTCTTAGAAATTCTTTCGAGACTGGGATAATGCTGGCTTCAATTAGTTGTTAATGAAAATCCACGGCTATGATGCTGGGTAAGACGTTTAACTTAATGTTCACTTTATTTTTAAGTTACTTTTGTAAAAAAACAACTGAATTTATAAACATTTATTTCAGCTCAGTGGTTATGTTTCTGGCCTACCAAAAAGAAAACATGTGAGGGGAGAAAAAAATATATATGCCATGCTGCCCTTAAAGAGACATAACTTTGCTTGGATAAATGTAATTTATTAATCTGGGGCTGTGTATGAAATTCTGATAATACAAACAGAAAAATGTACTGCACAAAAATGTAAAAGTAAAACCAACAGCTTGAGAAGGTCTATGGTAATATACAAAATCAGTATACCACAGCATCACATTTTGACCTGACCTAACCTGCTCATGGTACAGGTCTGGAGCTTAGCCCCAGCCGGGATTTAAACCCAGTTCCTAAGTAACTGCTTTTTCCAGCAGCTGCCTCTTAACAATGAGCCAACAATATACTGTTCACTGACTTTAGAAACAATAACAAGCTACTGCAACAGTTAAGTCAATTTAAAAATAAGGAGATAACGAACAGAAACATCACTAAAAAGGTTAATTTGCTTGTAGAAAGTGGCTAACAAAGTTGAAATAAACACACACAATTACTGCTTACTGCTGCTTATGTATTGCTATTGTTTTGTGTATTTATATGTTGAGAGTTGT
Organism: Parotocinclus spilosoma; assembly: GCA_033117975.1. Taxonomy (NCBI): domain Eukaryota; kingdom Metazoa; phylum Chordata; class Actinopteri; order Siluriformes; family Loricariidae; genus Parotocinclus; species Parotocinclus spilosoma. The sequence goes on along the minus strand of JAVSBV010136826.1, from coordinate 14,431 downwards.
GGTATCATACGTAGTAACACACTGACGTCAAACCACTTATTATAACACACAAAATATGGAAGATGCAAACAGAACCCAGTGTGGCCAAAAGTACAATGCTCATAAAAATATATATATAATTCTAGTATATTATTGTAATATAATTATTGTGAGCAGTGTAAATGCAGTACTGATACTTCTGTTTAGCTTAATATGCCATTTGACCCAGACAACCTGTGTCACTGCAAGCCATGAATTCTAAGTTGCCTGATTGCCTAATTTAGATGCATAAAATAAATTGGAGAATCAAGGACAACAACTACATACACATACACAAATTAAAAGTAAAGTAAGTAAGTATTAAGTTAAGTAAGCAAGTATCTTAGATCTGCACAGCTACTTCCCATTTTGATACAATGTAAAGTATAGTGTATATTTCATAATAATACCATAATTTACACACAGAATACACATAATATCTCATTTGGGGGAAGGGGCAGGATTAACTTGAGAAGAGACTGGTTCATCTACCATAGCATGGTCATCAAAAATACAGATTTTGCTACCAGTGGTACAAGCAACATCCACACAGAAAAAGTCAGTGGTCAGGATGAAACCAGGGTTTTGTGGATGTGCAGAGTCTTCTCTACTTACTTGGGCAATCATTTTAAGTATATACACCAGAGTTTACTCACTAATGTTGATGAACAATCTGTTCTCTCAGTAGATCAGGTGTGAGGTTTAGCAAAGTAGTCATAGATTGTAATAAATGACAACCTGAGGTATGGGACTCTCATAGATTTAACTAATTCACTGATTAACTGGTGCAATTTTAATATCTAGGTATATCCTAGTACCAGTGATGAAACTGACAGATTCATATATTCCACACGGTGATCACAAACCCTAACCCTAACTCAATGCATTTGCAGTGTTTTCTTGCAGCTGCAACATACTGTATAAACAAATGTTTGAGAATTGTAAATGCATCACCTGAACCAGAAACAAATTATTGTGCTGCTGAGAAAAAATAAGATTTCAAAATAAACAGATATCATTTTTTTATGGAGAAAAACCTAAGCAACTAAAGGTATCTGGTTGACATTAGTGTTCATGAGTCAATAAACACTGCTGCCATTACATGGTACATGGATAAGCTAGAAGTATGAGGCCAAGAAGAACAATGTTTTGAAACAGTCAAATCTTATTGACCATAATGTTGTGGAAGCAGTTCATGAGAGAAAACTCATCAACAATTCCTAAAAGCCAATGTGCAGGACTAATCAACAACCATTTTCCTTTTATTATAATATACTCACAGATGTTATATTACAACATTTTCCTCATAACAGTATAATATACTGCTCACAAAAATTAGGTGATATTTCAAAATGATATAATTTTTGTGAGCAGTATCATTGTTTGTTTCATTGGGTTCTCTTTATCTAGCTGTTAAAATGCGTATAAAATATTTGGTCGGTTTTAGGTCATATTTATGCTGAAAAAAATAGAAAATTTGAAAGGGTTCACAAACATTCAAGCCCTGCTGTATATTGGATATGTCGTTTTTGAGTCTTGAGTTTCTATTAATTAAAAACTAATGAAATCAGTGTCATCATGTTGTGAGATAAGAATACACGATGAATGATTACAGCATTGTTCACTTTATTCAGGATCATACTCATCGTTAATCTTTTAATTGCGATTAAAGAATAAACAGAACATAATTCATATAATACTGAATTACCTTTCTGTTGGCATAAAACAAAAACCTCAATATGATGGATATGATTTCTGGCTACTTTATTAGCATATGAATGGGACAATGAGACAGTTCCCTCCTTCTTGTATAAATCTCACTGTTGTGTCGAACAGTGAATAATCCTATTGTCTTTGGGTTTGTGTGGACTTTAATTACTCTCCATCACACACAGATGTGACAGCCAGAACTCCAGATTTGCAGTGCAGTGTTAGGAGGCACAAGCTGTTTTGCGGCAACCAGCAACTGCTGTTCTCTTGTTAATTGCTTTTTTAAGTATGCTTTAACATTTTGTAAGTCTCTTTTGTATTCCATTGTATTCCAATTTTATTTTCGATTATTATTTTGAAATTTACCTTGTTGGTTAACAGCAATCCCAAATAGTCAAGTACACACCTGAGTTGCTGTTAACACTTTACAACTAAGCATACAATGAGTCTTTTTAAAGTTTATTAACAATAAATTAATGCATGAACTAATACTTAGTGCTTTATTAGATAATGATAAATATACATTAATAATCTAATGAATGATATATGAATAGCCATTAATAAAGGCATATGTTAACTACTTACATACTCATTATATTTATTCATTAAAGACTTGATGCACTAATTAACATTCTTTCTGTAATGCATCCATAAAAAATGTCTAATGTGGACCTGTTGGTAACTGATTTGTGTATTAATAAATATATTTTTACTTTTATTTTTTGTACTGCACAATGAAGGAAAAAAATGGATTTATTTGTGCACGTTTACATTATAAGGAATGCAAGTGTAAGTGCCTCAGTTACTGACTGAAGCTCATTTGTTTCTGCATAACTTACCAGCCATGCCACTTGCATTCATCAAGAAGAAAGCTGACCAACTGTTATTTGGATTTAACTTGTATACCATTTTGAGTCTATCCTGGTGGTGACATTTAATGGGCGCCGCAATGGCATGCTGAGATGCTTTTAGTGTACACGTGTGCACCCTTTTTTAAAAGATATATCTACTTTGCAATGTCATCTTCCTGTTGTGCAGTTAGAGACTGTAGCCCTGACTGTTGGAGACTGTTCACTTATTAATCACCAGTGGTTTATTTCAGGCAAATCACCAATTGCTTACTGGAATAACAGCTGGTCATCTTTCTTACATATATATTAAATAATATATTTATTAATACACAAATCAGTTACACTAGGTCAACAGGTCCACACTAGACACTTTTTATGAATGCATTACAGAAAGAATGTATCAAGTATTTATTTAATTAACATAATGAGTATACAATATGTAAGTAGTTAACATCTGCCTTTATTGATGGCTATTCATATGTCACTCATTAGATTATTAAAGTATATTTATCATTATCTCATAAAGCACTAATTATTAGTTCATGCATTAATTTATTGTTAATAAACTTTTCGTTAAATCTTATTGTATGCTTAGTTGTGTACCAGTATTGTAAAGTGTTACTTGATATAAAAATAGAATGCTAGACTGTGGCTGCTGGATCATAACCACATTAAGAAAATATTTATTGGGACCAACAATAACTGTTGAAAGTCACAGTTGGTCAGGAAATGGAGGCAACAAAAATAGAGAGTCAATGCTTCAGGAAGCAACATCTAAATAATTGTGTTCCTCTGTCCCCCCATCATTCTGGCAAATGTTCAACCGAATGATTAGCTATAAGGAAAATGTTTTTATTCATATGTCGCCATGTTCAAGACAACCTACAGAAGTTCAAATTGACCATCAGAAAGTGATTTTTACAGTAGCATGCTTGTTGGTGCTAGATGAGCTGATCTGAATATTTCAAAAATGGAGGTTAGGGGAGAATAACCAGACAGTAACTAAAATAACCATTTGGTACAACTGAAATGTGCAGAACACACAAGATGTTAAACCTTGAAGCAGGTGGGCTACAGCATAAAAAACACTGAGTGCCACTCCAGTCTTCTAAGAAAAGGCAAGGGATGGGATTTGAATGCTGGACCTTTTGGTTTACAGTCTGGTAGCTTAATCGCTAAACTACCACAGACATGGAAATGTCCTCAAATAAACATGCATTATATCCTAAACTCATATTAAATCTTATAAAGCTGTGCTATCTGTCTCCATATCCACAATTTAATTACATTTGATGCACTAAGACCTGGGAAATTACACTGCTACCCCAAACCGTCCCTGAAATCTGTATCTGCAACGCTTTACTAAAATAGGTAACAAACTTATGTGTGAGGGAGGTCTCGGTGTGAGTGATTGTTCCTAAAGTCGAGTGTGATTTCACCATCAAAATAAAGAATATAAATTATTTCAAAGTCTGTTACAAACAATGACTTAAATAAACTGAAAGCTCATTATCCTAGAAAAGAAAACTGAAGATTAGCCTCCTGAAAAGTAATTAGATGTATTTAGTGGATTTTAGAATATTTGCTAAGAAAATTAGATTTTAAAACCTATTTTGGCTGCCAGTTCTTGGTTATTCCTTTTTGTTTGGGTTTTACCAATAGTCCTTTGTCCTCTGGCAGGAGACTTTGTTGATATTTACTTATATAAATAAATGCACCTTAAACTAGAAAATTCATTTTCTGCCGTTGGACATGTTCTTAAAATCCAGTGATCCATGTTATTAAACATGAAGGCAGCTAGAGACAAGATGCACATTCGATTGTTCCAATCTATATTCTTACTATTTGAGTGGTGTGTTTAGGACCTGCTACTGCACTTATCACTACTCCTGTCTTTGCTTGATCTGTGCTTGTCGTTACTAAATTGACAGTAGCCATAAGATATGCAAAACTTAAGTGTATCTTCAAATAAATTTCTCTAAATAGTTTTTAATTTTAATTAAAATTTTAATCTAATGCTTTTATGCATGAACAATGATTTTTTTTTCCATTTAGACCCCCCTGGTCAAAACACAGACTTCCAATTTATAAATGTCAATTCAAGTCCCTGCCCACTCCCACAGTTCAGACTATGAGAGGGAATAAATTCCTGGGCAGCCTTTTGCTTACCCCATCAGAAGCTTTTACGGCACTCCACATAAGCTGAAGGCAATTTGGTGAGACATTAAATAAATGGGGAACAATAACAATGTCTCCAGAAACTTTCTGACCTTGCACAACCCAGCTTATTCCTCTCGGTGGATTGCCTGTAATTAGAATCTGTCATTTACTCCTAGATTAGGATCAGTGTAACCAGTGGACTGAGGCACTGTGTATTTGTGATCTGTGGCCTCTGATAGCCTGGAGAGTGTGTTTGTTGAAACTCAGCATTTGGCCAGCATGACCCTGCCGACACTGCATGGAAATGCTGATAGTTTCTTAAGCTGGGTAGGAATAAAGAGCACACTATACAGGTCAACAATGTGTGTAAGAATCAATAGGTAGAATAGTTATCAAATACTAATGAGCTAATACACGCAGTTCACTGTCTCATGAACTCCGTATATTAAATTCATTATATTTTTCTGAAATAAATACATAATAAAGACTTTTTTATCACAATTATTTCATATGTATATTTCTGTCAAACTAACTATGTATTCCCCTATCAATGTACATGAAATCTAGATTTCAATCTCGTTCTTTCTTCTACAGCTTTTCAACTAGTCAGTGAGTAGTCAGACCAGTTGGAGTGAGGTCGTATGTATGTGCATGATATCATACTAAATACACCCCATACCTCTACTACCTTGAATTGGATTACGTAGGTATTTAAAATGCACACATACCCACTTAGTTAATTAAAGATACATGAATCAGGGGCAGTGGGCAGAACGGTGGCTCGATGGGTAGCACTGATGCCCAACAGCATAAAGGTCCTGGGTTCAATCCCAGGGTGGAGCAGCTTGGGTCCTTTCTGTGTGTAGTCTGCTTATCTCCCTGTGTTTGCATGGGTTTACTGCAGGTACTCTAGTTTCCCATGATGGATTGGTGTCCAGTCTAGTGTTGTTTCTACTTTTGCACCCAGAGTTGCCGGGTGGGCACCGGGTGGCCTGTGACAGGGTGGATTAAATGGAATATGATGGATGGATGATTTTCCAGTGTATTATAAGTAATACACAATTCATTTTCGATGATTGATGTAAAACGCTAATTGTTTAATTCTGTAATTATATTCCCTTTGAAAGTTTTTGGATTAGTGCCTTTTCTTATTCAATTAAATTTGATAAAAAAATTAAAATTAATTTTTTATAAAAATATATATTTTAAATAAAAATTAATAATTGACTCTATAGATATAAATATGTATTATAATTTACCAGTATAATTTATTATATATACCATTAGTCGGTACTCACGCAATACCATAACGCCATGGCGCAGGGACTGGGCACGGTTGGGCTCCATAGTAACGCTGAGCATGGTGGCATTCCCCCCAACAATGCAGACACGGTTGTCCTGGGCAGCTTCCCGGAACATACGCAGCAGCTGACTGGCAATCACCCCATTCAATACTGATATCAGAGCCATGGGAACGATGAAGGACAGGAATGCATTTACCTTGTTGAGAAAAAGAACAAAAGAGGTTAAGATGGTAAACATTCCGTCTGGTCTTTGACTATACAGCATCATTCTCAGCAGGGGGTGCTGCACTATGCATTGACTTTTACCAAAATAGCTCTTCTGTCCATTTGGACAAGACATTCATTTTCTCAAGCAGTGATGAGCCTGAACCACTGCCTCCCTTGCTGACCTATTACCACTGCTGACTTGGAGCACCCCACAATATATAGGTAGATAGATCACTTTATTATTTACAGCAGGAAAGTTACATCAAGTAAAAGTATGTCAAGTAAGTAAAACACTGTACAGGTGCATCTCTGGGATTCTGTTGTCTTCCATGTGGACACTGTGTCCTGTCCATCTCAGCTGGCACTTAACAATCAAGCACTCAACACTGGACAGGCCACACTTTTTGAGGACCTGCAGGTTGGATACTCTATCCTGCCACTTGATGCTTCATATATTCCGCAAACATCGTCAATGAAACTGCTCCAGTAGCCGAATGTGTCGACTGTAAATAGTCCAGGTCTCACAAGAGCAGAGAAGTACACTCAGCTCCACTACTTTGTACCCAGAAATCTTGGAGGAGAGAGAGATGCCGTGGTCTTGCCAAAGTCTCTTGGTCAGTCAGCCAAAGGCCACGCTTGCCTTTCCAAAGTGCTGCATCAGCTCAGCGTCCAGAGATCCTCTGCTTATAACGGTGCTACCCAGGTAGCAGAACTTAGCCACAGTCTTGATCCCTGCATCGTTAATAATGATGAAAGGGGGTGGTGGCACGTTGGCAACCTGTAATAGTAAAGGCTGGAACATGGTCTTTTCAAGGCTGATTGTGGGTCCGAATCGTCCACAGGCAACTGCAAAGCGATCCATTATGTACTGCATGTCCTCATGGGAATGTACACCCAGTATACAGTTGTCTGTGAAGAGGAACTTACACAGGATAGTCTCAAATACTTTAATATTGGCTTGAAGTCTTCACATTTTGAAGAGTTTCCCATCTTTGCGAAACTGGATGTACACCCCTCGGTCACAGCCGGCATCAAGACATCAAGCAATGTTACTGCAAGCAAGATGGAGAACAAAGTATGGGCGAGGACACAGGCCTGTTTAACACTACTGCACACCTAAAAGGGATTTGAGACACCACCATTCTCTTGGATACTGGCTTGCATGCATGCCAGAGTAAAGGGTATACAATTAACTGATTTAGAGCATGAGAACTACGCTGAGTACTTCTGTTTAAGGATGAATTGAATCTTGGAAAATCAAGGACTTTGATACTAACTACAGCATTGACACATGTAAGCTGTAAGCCTGTACTGCAGGTAACCTTAATTTGGTACGGAATGCTATTCATGTTCATTATTTTGCTTGGATGTGTGTTTGAGCAGACCCTTGGGGGGGCTGCTGCTGTGGCCTGGGGTTCAGACTAGACAATTATAGTGAGGCATGTGTACCAAAAGACAGACCTGATTTGTACAGTGTCTGTAGAACTAACCGGTCACGTTTTGTTTAGAAAACACCAGTTTGCATTTCCTTCAATACTTCTTTCGTTACATGCTGCAATTCCATTATTTTGTCACCCATTCAGATATCATACAAGTGCAATGGTATACTGCATAAACTGTAATACTATCTAGGAATGTGAGGTTGTGGCAGTTGACTAGGATGCTTGTAAGAGTGGACATTAGTCAATTAGCTGATGCCTCTTAGAGTTTTAAAGCCACAGAGATGTGCCTCCCTTTCAAATGGCTTTGACTTAGCTGGTCCAATGTTGCAGATAAAGTCAAATGCACACACAACCCCATAACACTTATTCAAATGTCAATCCACTCTGTCTCATTTCGTCATTTATTCAATACCTTTGTCGTTAATGCATATTCTTTCTAACACATACATCACTCCCCTGACATCTCCTACGTGTGTAGCAGATGTCAAACAGCTTGCTTTTATACCCAGTAACCCATTTGCACATGATCTGGTTTATCACCAAATTTATTTCTGAACAGAAAATGTGAGTACAAGCCAGCCCTCTTGCCACTGGTCATCAAGCATCCATAATGCTCTTTACCATAGTAATACACCAACCAATGCTGTAGTACTATTTAAGCTCCCACCCACAATACAAAGTGAATACCAAAAGCGACAATGTATAGGTACAGTGATGTTTATAAAGTTCTTCTTTTTTGCCTGTAAATAGTAACATGGCTACACATGCACCTAAAATATAAACAGATCGATAATGCCCATCTCCCTCTTAGTGTTTACTAACACTAAATCTGGACTCCTAAATATAATCTGGATAACAAATGCCAGTTTTATCAGATCACAATCTAAATACCTGTACAGTACAAAGTACCCAGTGCACATACTTGAATAAAAGTTATTTTCTGATGAATGTCGCATAAAAGTAAGCCACAACAAAAGACTTAAGTAGATGCATTAAAGTCAATATCTCCACTTAATAGTACAATTGCTAACCATGTTTAGTGAAAGTACAGATACAGTTAACCCCAGAGTTGGAAGTTAAGTGGTTAAGGACAAGGATATAATGCTAATAAGTTAAGCCTGCCTCTTCTGGTAATGCTTAATTTACGATGGGGATACATTCAGACACATGCATCGTTAGCTAAATTTATCTTAAAATGAGTACTTTAATATTTACTGTATTTACTATATCATAGAGTAGCCGGCATTAAACATGCTTAAAACACTTACGTTAAACTGCACTTCGGCAAAATAATTAACCCAAACTATTGAATATCTTATTATTTAATTATTGTAATTTATGAAATTATGTTTTAAATGTGAAGACAAGAAGGACTATTGTTGCGACCATGGCTGTTCCTCACTATGTTTCCCAGTGATAATCATTTTCACCATGTGATTACCTATGTCACACACTGCCGAATTTATCATTTAGCGCAGGCGAGTGTGGGAGTGGATCATACTGCCTATCGCTTGCCTGGAAAAAAACAAATTGAACTGCCTAGGAAAAATAATGACATTAGAAATTCAGAGTATGGCTTCTGCTGAATGCTTAATTATGTGTTTTATCAGTTTCCCAAAGTTATAAAGTCTGGATATTATAAAACTCGGAGTACCTCTATGCAAGTCTAATGGACAGATATTAACAGTCAAGATTTATGATGGTTGGGGAAAAAGCATTTGACATTCATATGTCACCAGAATATCACCAGAAACTGCCAAACTGATAATTAATTGTATTTTTGCCACTTAAATGCATATAGTATATGGCTAATCACATATAATACTATAATACTGATGAAAGCAGTGATAGCTAATAACAAATACAACTTGTATTAACAAGACCACCAGGGTCATTTAAGCATGAGGTCACTATTCATTATTTCATTGCACTAATAGCAACAATGGCTATCTTTGCAATTGTGTTAGCAGAGGAAAATCCAACTATTCTGTTCTGTATTTAATTATGATGTGCTTCCTTGGACAGCAAAAAGTGTAATGCATTAGTATTTCTCAATTCAGGGCTCAAAATGACCCAAATTATGTTTTTTTAAATTCTTTTTTTAAAACCTATTAATCTATTGTTGTTTTACAAATCGCTGACCATTCTATGTTCCTGGAGATGGAACTCTACCTGAAAATGCTCGAAACTATGGAGTAATTGTATAAAAACTAGAATTTATTTTTCTTTGGGCAGGTATTACATGCATTAAATCATGTCTGATTATCAATGTACCAAAGTTTTCTAATGTTACCTCACTCCTGGTTTCACTTAAGTGGCTCCAAAGGCTACAAAGCCAAACGGATCAGTCATATCTTACTTGAAGGTTGTAAACAAACCACATTCTGGCTGCTGCATTAAAACGCACTGCTTTCACTAACATACATTTAGAATGCAATTTGCGATAAAAAAAACAAACAAAAAGAAACTTCAAACAAAGTTCCGTCTTTAAACTGTGTGTTTATTAGTCAGACCGATAACTCTGATGAGGAGAACAGGTTAGATTTCAGTTGTGCTCCAAAGTGTACTTAAGAGTCTCTTCCTATACAGTGCAGTATTATGGGGGCAGTAATAGGGTGTTATCTGGTTACATTTTTAGAAAAGTTGAACAAAAATTATCTGTAAGCTGACATATATTGATTGGATTGAAAAATAATGATTAAAATCAGAACAGGACACGAAAAATTGCATAAAACAAAACTTCTTATTGTTCCTCTTTTTTATCATAATTTCCCATTTTGTCTACTTCATCATTCTTTAAATGTCCAGTGGAGGAATCAATATCTTCTGTTTCATGTTCTTTTTGGTGACCTCATCTACAGGTATATGGGAGTTACACTCTGTCTTGATGCTCAATAATGTTCAATAATCCAGGTAGAAAAATCCCAGAAGTTAGATCTGTTCATCTGGACATACAGTTTTGTGGGAGAAACGTTTCATCACTTATCTAAGTGACTTCTTCAGCTATTTGGAAAACTTAAATTAAGCAGGCCCTGTGGTTATATGTGGTTATCTGGGCCTTTGTCAAAACCGGTAAGACACCCAAACAGGGTTCTAGCAGATCTACAAGAGGAGAATAACAACCTCAATCTAAGTGTAAACCAGTGGTGATTCCATATGTGGCAGGAACCATTGAGACGCATATTTTCCGAACACCGCGTCTCGTTGGCTTTCAAACCTCAAAACCAGATACGCCAGAAACTGGTCCACCCCAAGGATCAAGTCCCCCAGCACAAACAGAGTAATGTAGTCTATGCTGGGAGGATTGTTAGGAATTTTTCATCGGGGAAACCAAACAACTATTGGCGAAACTGATGGCACAACATAGAAGAGCTACCTCATCAGGTCATGACTTTTACACCCACCTACAGGCCAGTGGTCTTTCTTTCAAAGATGAAGACATGAAGATCCTTGATAGAGAGGAACGATGGTTTGAACACGCAGTAAAAGAAGCCATTTTTGTAAAAAGGGAACGTCCATCTCTGAACCGAGGAGGGTTCCTCAGGGTACACCTCTCACCATCTTGCAACCCTGCCATCGCAGCCCTTCCCCAATCCTGTGTGAATGGCACACATGGCCATAGTCATTAATGGCTATCTGCATATTAAACTGATCACCGGTCCCATTGTTATTGCAATGGTGCTGCTATTAGTCGTTATGCGAACGTGCTGTACATAAGATTGGGGAAGTTGTCCAACTATCTGAGACTGAAGAAGTCACTTAGATAAGTGATGAAACGTTTCTCCCACAAAACTGCATGTCCAGATGAAAAGATTCAACTTCTAAGAGTTACACTCTCCTGTCTTGAGTATAAAGTATGCAAAACTGCATTACAGTTAAACCCAGTATTTGAATTAAAAGCTAAAATACAGTACCTCCAGGAAATGGAATTGGGAGCTTCCCAAACTGGAAAAAATGAAAGTCAGATGCAAACTGCAATATCAGTGTTAAGTTAATTTACAGTCAATTAACATGTACATTTCATTAACGGTCTCAGGCACAGCAAAGTCTACTAGACACAAATGAAATTTTCAGTTGGAGTCTTATCATTTAAATACTCTCCCAATTATGAGCAACTGGAAATTTGTGCTCTGAATAAAATCTAACGTCACTAAAAGGATTTTTACCATGAGAAGTAATTGAAAATCATCCCCTGTGGTTTCTATTATTTCGTCCACTTTGTAAGTGGCTAAGAGCTGTGCTTTGGGACAGTACAGGGGTAAAAGAGAAATATGACATACCTCATTGGTATGTCTTACAATTTTGTCAATCTCTCCTCCCTGGGAAACAAACCTGTACCCATTCTCAAATTCTGAGGTTCTGTAGGAATCTGTCTTATTCTGTGTTGCCTGACTTATTGTGGTGTAGCCATTTTATTTTTTATTATTCTTGGTTTCAGTCAAATATGGTACATGGTAAAAATAGATCCTGTGAAGTAAATGGACAGTACAATTGTTATTGGAAGGTCTAACATAGACGAATGGTTGGTTACTATATGTAGTTCTAATTGCAGCCCTTGCATTAAGTGATCAGAAATTCATTTGCTGTGGTCACAGCACCAATCAGTGATCTTTTTAAGTCTCAATGTGTATGCAAGCTTGTATTTGTTAAGCAATTAAAAAGAATTGACGCCATAAGTGAATTGAATGTACAAGGTGAGTCATAAACCAAATAACAACCTTTTACAAATGTGAAAATGACATATCTAAATACCCCAGAAAGTAATGGGTGAGGGGGGCTATTTTTTAGGCTAATGGCCGCATTGTTGAAGGCCGTCATATTGGATCAAGGCAGGGTTATTATATTTAACGAAAACAAACGAAATAACGAAAACTAAAATTGAAAAAACATTTTCGTTAACTGAAATAAATAAAACATTAATTAAAAGAAAAAAACGATAACTAACTGAAACTATATTATGTGTTTACAAAACGAACAAAAACGTACTGAAATTATAGATAGAATACCCTTAGTTTTCGTGTTTGTTAATTTATTTATAAGTCTTAAGACCTGATGTGAAATCAATTTTTTTTTCGACAGTTTTACGTTACCTGCCGGCACTTTACAGCACCACATAATGCCTGATGGCCCTGTTTGTTTACAGTCTGTTCGTGCTCACCATGTTAGACTAAATTAAAACTAAGTATTAAAAAAATATTAATAACTAATAAAAACTAGCAAACCCAACCTAAAAACTAATTAAAACTAACTGAATTTGAGAAAAAAAAGTCAAAACTAAATAAAACTAAACTATAATGAAAAATCCAAAACTATTATAACTTTGAACCAGAATTGTCCCAGAAATCAATTGCCACAATCAGTGGAACCTCTCAGAAAGTGAAAATCACAGGTAACTGAAGATGCTGCCTTATCACAGCCTCAGACCTTAAAAACCAACACCCAGAAAGAAAACAAATCCAGTAATCTCACATGTATCCCCTTTGACTTTTAGCAGAGGTCTCAATTAAGACTCACACTGCTCAGATCTGTCAACATCATGATTTTAATGATTGGTCTGCTGAACTGTAAAACTGACCATTTCTCATCCATACCAACAGTATTTAATGTGAAATACTATTTGATAACTACAACTCAGTCAGCCTAGTTCTGTATTTTATTGCTCTACAGTCAACAACATTTTTTTCTGCTGTGACCTTGACCAGGATTAAGCAAGTTAGATGTGAAAAAGAAAGAATATCCAAAATTGATACATACCAATTACTCTGCTTGTTTACATTGCACATCTAACATGGGCTGAAACATGTGCATGCAAAGGAACTGCTCAAAATAAACTCGCCACTGATCACTAAACTTTTATTTATGACTCCCTTTTGCCTAATTTTATTTCACCTATGACATTTTAAGACAACCCATCAGTAAATGCAAATCCAAAACCAATAAAGCTTTCAAAGCGCAACCAATGAGAACTAAAATTGTCTTGGTGTGACTGTTTAATCAATCACTCATCGGTAAATCACATGGATTGACAAAAATAATGAGTAAGAGACTTATTCCCTTAGGGAGTAATGTAAACTGAAGTAATCCATTTCAGAGCCCAATGAAAATCCCTACATTTAATGTATACTACATTCCAAGTCTCTTAATGCATTTAATGTTTTGTACAACGGGGATTCAGTCTCTCTATAATATTGTTAATATATTTGGGAACGGTTGGACGACTTTACCTTGGGTACTTTTTGATTCATATAAAACAAAACAGCCAAAAATCTCAAACCAGCCTCTCATGTTTGTTTGTTGATGATTAATAAATGTGTAAGTGTGGAAGGTTTACCGATGTCCAGTCAGGGGTCGGTCCAAACAGCCAATTTTTTCCATGTGTCCCTGTGGATCATGACACATGCTGAAAAAGACTTGTGTGAAGCGGTGTGGGGACAAGAGTTGGTTAATTAGATACATCCTTAAATTGCCCGTGTCTTTTGCTGTCCTGCTTCAAGCTGTTTAGAGACATTAATTTTACAAATGTGATCTCTGTCAGTTCTGTAATGAGATCATAATTAATGCCTCTTTTAGGGTGAATAGCCCGATGCAGGCTAGTGGCCACGCATTCACTTCCAAGTAATTTATATTCAAAGTCACTTACAAGTGGGATAGTGTCTAATCTAAGCATACACACACACACACACACACACACACACACACACACACACACACACACACACACACACACACACACACACAC
>JAVSBV010136806.1:0-16748 GCA_033117975.1 Parotocinclus spilosoma | reverse complement strand
CCCGAGGTTTCTTCCTACCACTTTCAGGGAGTTTTTCCTTTCCACTGTCACCCTAGGCTTGCTCAACTTGGGATTGGAATTTTAAGACAGTGTAATATTGTAATGTAAAGTTGCTTTGAGACAATGCACCATTTTAAAAGCACTATATAAATCAAATAAAATTGAATTGATTTGAATATAAATTAATATTAATATTAATTAATTGAATATTCTCTTCTCTCTCAGGGTCATACATTGTTACATTGTTACAATGGCACAACAGTGAATTTCTGTCAATTAAAAATGCAGTGGCATTAATTATGCTGTGTAGATGGTAGTGTTCCATTCATGGTTTAAGTAAGTAAGTCTGACGCATTTGAATATTGTTTGCTCACAGTTTTCTTGTGAACACGTTTCTTGTGAACGTTTATATTTACATTATTCTATCTGTACAGGAAACAGAATGAGCCATGATGTTTGGTGCAAAGACACAAAGTGACTAAAACTTTTTCTGTAAGAAATAAACACCAAAAACTAATATAAGAACGAGGGCTTTACTTGAACGAATGTAAAAAAATATCAGTGTTAAAACAAGGAGTATATAGCTGTTGTACTAATTTGCATTTTGTTAAACACACAGGCTACTGAGCATAACGTATGCAATAACAATACAACTCATGGGTTTCATATCATATCAGTAGTGAATAACTGATGTTATCTCAAAATCTGAAATAGTTTCCAACATCAATCCTTAATCTAAACATTATCACTCATTCTAGACAAATGAGTTGTAGACTCAAACATTTCAGTGTCAGGAAATCACCCTGGTAATAAATTGCTTTACCTTGTGTCTAAAAGTTTGTGTGAGCTTGTTCGTGTCTGACTGTATCAGTAAGGTGCAATAAGGGTGAAATAGGAAACCACAGCTCAGTAAGGAAAGCTTCAAATGGCACATCAATCATGACTGGATTGAGAATCCAAAGAATGAGAAAACAAAAATCTTATTCTGTAATTGGTCATTTATTTTTGGAGGAACATTATTCAGTATTACATATCTGTGAGTGACAAAGGTGAGTGGGAACACTGTTGTATTTAGTATTGACTATTTGTTTTTAAAAAGTTGTTGATTCTCAAGGGGATGGTAAAGCATACAATCTAAGAAACAACAATAGAGTGTGTCAGAATGAAATGTACAGTATACAGGTGCTTCAAAACGTAATAATTTTTTCAATGCAACAGAAATCTTTGTAGCATTCCCCAGATCCGTGCCTCCAAACAATTCTGCCTCTGAGCTTTTCAGGCAGTTTGTTATTCCTCATGGCTATATTCATTGTGAGTCTTCATGTAGACGGGTGTGTATTTTTAAATTATGTCCAGTCAATTGAATTTACCAAAGGAGGACTCCAGTGAGGGTTTCGAAACTTCCAAAATGATCAAAAGAAATGGGAGGCCACCAGAGCAAAATTTCAAGTGTCACGTTTTAGTGATTTTAACTACAGTAACTAATCAGTGTAACTTTGCATGGCTTCAAGCTTGCAAGCTTTTCAAACATTTTATTTAATGTACAAGTTCTTGACCACCCCTCCCTCTACTTCTCTTTTCATCTGACTTTCTTGATCCAAAGACGACAGCTGAGTTCATCTCTCAATAATTCACAAAGATTACACGTGTGATTCATTTCAAACGAGCTGAAGAAAACTGGCATTTTACGTTGCGGAACGTGGATAATGTGGAGCATATGTTCTGATGCTTGGGTCTTGGTGGATCCATTAGAGCAGGCTTTACTTGGCTCGCACTCAGTGATATGTGATGTGTGTCTGTCCCATGAACCTCACAACTGTACACAAACACAGCAAGTAACTGTGAAGCAGTCAAACTGTCAAACCTCTAGTTTTCAAGGTAGCCATTGTGTGTCTTTGTAGTCATGATTGCAGCAGATATGAAATATTATTACAGGCTGTCTGAACAATTTCCACCGATGTGGCGTAACTGCTGGCTACCACATCTAACTCAGCAGACCTCACCCAGCAGGATGAATGCATGTGTGGATCAGTCCTTCCCACGTACTCTGCACTGAGCTACAGAAAAGCAGGCCTAGTCTTTAGCTGATTAACAGTTGACTGATCTACTAGCTATTTATAACCATATGTGCTTACACGTAGTTATTCAGGATGTCACATTGTAGCTAGCTCATCAGTTAGGAATGCATTTATGGACAATGTTCCATTAGACTTTTTCTGTATTAAGTTTGTCGGTTTCTGTTTTCTTAGCTGGTCCTTGGAGCACCATGACTGACAAGAAAGAAACCGCCACCTTTTTTCTTTTTTTGAAAAAAGTATACTGAAATGTCAAGGAGTCTAGAAATCACAGGCCAGTGAGTGATTTCTTTAAATACAATGGAGAATTCATAAAGCTTTCACTTAGATCACAGATTTGTTGGCTAGGAATTGCTTTTAAAAGACAAACACCAAACACCCTCTACCCCCCCCACCTTCCCCTTGTGAGGGACATTGTTTCTGTAATTCTGTTTTCAGTTAAGAGCTTCTACATGGAGACTCTAATCTGATGCAGCTAATTCATGTCATTACATAGATTTCAAATAAAAGATGTCATGGCATGATGATACTGATTGCTGCTAGCTACCCACGCACAGACACACACACACACGGACACACACGAAAAGTGTTGAGCTCACTCACTTCTCACTGGGTGTGTGTTTCAAATGTCACAATTTGATGTTTAAATTGATTTCTGATTAAAGTGACTTACAGTCAGAGGCTGGAAGTTACCATTAGTCTAGTCACCAAAGTCAAAAAGAAAACATTTTCTGTTGTTATTTCCACTTTCCCATTCACTGTGGTGACAAATTGTGTTTCTTCTGCCTGTTTTACTTGCTCTAGTAGAATCATTCTCTCTTACCAGGAGTTTATTGTGCCTGTCTGTTGGCAGATCCTATATAGGAGTGTTTATTTTCATTGCTTTTGGTGATCCATTTTTCTTTTTTCCCTTAGGTACTACTTCAGAGTTCAAGCAAAGAACACATTTGGTCTTGGGCCAATAAGTGAGACAACTTATGTAACAGAATCAGGTCAGTATACTTCTAAGATTTGTAGTAGTTTGATTAGGTTTATATGTAGAGTTTGAAAACAGATTTGACATTTTCGGTGTGTGTTTCTCGTTACAGATGATCCTCTTCTCATAGAGAGACCCCCAGGTAAGAAATGTCTACTGCATACCTTTTCAAGGGCTGGTTAAAATAAAGCAGTCAAAACTTTATGGGTGTAAAATTTGGTTTATTTCATCAAATTGTTACAAACTGAACACATACAGCTTTATTGGTCCCAAAGGAAAATGAAGTGTTACAGTAATACATACTCTGTTCTTACTTAAATTAAATATGGTTGTTTACCAGCACATGCCAAAATTTCTCACCAGGGGAGAGGCATGGAGTTAAATTTGTAGACTGTTTAAGTAAATAAACCATGTTAAACTTTAGCTAGATCATAGGATTCTAATAATAAAACAGGAACTTATGTTAACTTTTAGGGTAATTTTGTTATTTGAAGTTCCTTATTTTCCGAATATGGTCTGCATCTGATTAATCAGTTTTACATTGAACAGACTTTAGAGAGAAATGTTGTTCGGGAATGAACCAACCCTAATCAACCAGGTAGATAATAGAAGCACTGAAAGCACTATAAAATACACTGCTCACAAAAATTAGGGGATACTTAATTATTGAATGTTTCATTTTGTAATATTGCATAAATTTAATGAGCAGTATAGTACGATACACTATAAAGAGTAATGTTTGTGTCGATTACTTCAATTTGATTCTAGTACATTTTATTTGTATAGTGCTTTTTACAATAGAAATTGTCACAAAGCAGCTTTACATTGATATATGAACAAGTGTCACAAATTGATATTCTATTTGTCTCTAATGAGCAAGCCAATGGCGACAGTGGAAAGGAAAAAAGTAGGGAAAAACAAAGGGATACTTTAAATTATACCATAATTAAATATCCCCTACTTTTTTGTGAGCAGTGGAGTATGAAGTAGAAATAGGTTGAATTAAAATACTGTTTCTTTAAAGTAATGTAATAAGAGAGACAATATAAATTAAAATAAGTTTTCACTTGCTAAGAAGTTTTGCTATATATATATAGTTTTTGTGGCAAAAACTAATTATATGTTAACAAAGTTGCAAAACTGAACTTTTCATACTATGTGGCTGTATTATTTTAATATTTTTTTATTACTAATTAAATGTGATCTGATCTTCAGTTCATGTTTAATTACAATCAAACAAATTCTTTCTAAACTACTTACACACTAACCATGTGTGAAACCAATCAGTTACTCTCCAGTTTAAAAAAATATGTAAAATGTTGTATGTGTGTATTGGTTGCCCCAAAAGACGAATAGTACACGTTCCTGTTATTTACATTAGATCTATTTGTGATAGAGATGCCCTGCCAGAAAATAAATAAATTTTGTATAGGCCTGAAGCTGAGATTGTCTGTAAAGGCATTTTAAATTTTAAATTATTGGGGAAGGGCAGGTCTATTACTACTTTTCATAGTAAGCATTGAGCATTGTACAAATATTGCAAGAACACAATTTGTAACATGTTAATCAAGTGTATTTTTTGGGGTAGTTGTTTATATTGATACGTTTGTATACTTGTATAAATATCAGTTTGCTTTTTATGGGAATTTAACACAGAATTCTTGTGCTTTCGAGATTATTTATGGATATCCACTGTTAACACCAGGCTTAGTTTTCCTATAAATAACTTAGGCAAGGCAAGGCAAGTTTATTTGTATAGCACCATTCATACACGAGGCAGGTAAAGCAAAAGTGCTTTACAGAATTAAAAAATAATAATACTAAAATGAAATTTTAAAATAAAATAAAAACAAAGTTAAAATTACAATTAAAACACAAGCAAAAACATTAACAGGAATCAGTTTAAAATATTAAAAGGCAGAATGCAAGTAAAATCAGGTTTCATATGCACAGCTAAACAGAAGAGTTTTTAATCTGGACTTAAACTTACAAATTTACCAGTTAAAACTGACTACATTTCAGAGCTTCAAGTGCAACCATTATCATACATCTATTGTAAGATGCTAGCTTACGGTATGTATTTACTCTGTTTGAAATGTGCCTGGGTGGTTCATTGTCAATTTGAACTCTCATCATGGTGACCAAGGTTCAAAACACAGTTGGCCATTTCTTATGAAGGGGATAATAGATGGAGAAGCAGTGACCCCTGTCAATTCTGCAATAGTTCCTGTAACCTTGTATGGCTCTGACCAGGCAGAGATCAATCGTTTACTGTATATAAGAAACTACATGAAAATATGTAAATAATTAACTAATAGCAATTTGTGTCACATGATTAATCAGCACAGCTGTGACTAAAGTACACATCTCACACAACATGTTCTGTCCCCCCCTAGGTGGTGAGCCTATCTGGATTCCTTACACCTTTAGGTACAACCCTGCACATAGTTATTGTAAAGGAAGTCAGTTTGTCAAGCGCACCTGGTACCGGAAGTTTGTGGGTGTGGTTCTCTGCAACTCTCTACGTTACAAGATCTTTATGGGAGATGGCCTAAAGGGTATCATTAAATGTTTCAAATTATAATTCTATACCTTTCATGTTGCCATGATCTTCCCCATAATCTTAGACATAATGTCTGTTTTTTTGACTTGCTCATGCTAGTTCTCCTTCTTTCTTTCCAGAAACGTTTTACAGTGTTGCTGATTCATATGGTCATGGAGAGGATCACTGCCAGTTTGTGGATTCCCATATGGATGGGAGGACAGGACCACATGGCCTTTCCCTACACCTACCAACAGCTCAAGGTAATCCAAAGCTAGGAACCTTTTTAACTGTACTGCATTTCACATTGGTTGTTTTTAACATTTTTTATTAACCATATGGGGTGGTGCAGTGGTTGGATCTTCACTACAGCAGAGATTTCAGTTAGATTTTTGGTCCAATCTGCCTGTGTGGAGTTTGTGTGTATTTCATGTGTTTCCTCTTACATTCCAAAGACTCTTAGGGCAAATGTGTGTGTGTGTGTGTGTGTGTGTGTGTGTGTGTGTGTGTGTGTGTGTGTGTGTGTGTGTGTGTGTGCTCTGCAATAGACTGATTCTGTCTATGGTTGGCTTCCACCTTGCACCCTGTGCTGGCAGTTTGACCTCCTCCATAAACCTAAATTAATCGGGTATAAAATAAAGAAAAATAACCATATGTATTTTTCTATATTTTCAGGTTACTATCGGTCATTTAGGCAGGAGCCTGTAAGCTTTGGACCCATAGGCAGACGTACAGCTCATCATTTTGTAGGCTGGTATGAATGTGGAGTCCCAATCCCTGGGAAATGGTAATAAAGGACATTTCAGATACCAGCCTCCACTGATGGCTGCATTCCATCCTACTGCAGCTTTAGATTCTCTCTGTTTGCTAAGTCTATGAATGAACTTTTGCCAACTGAACCGTAAACCGACATATTGTTTATTACTGAGAAGATATAATACCTAAAGTAACATATTTCTATATAACTACAAATATTAAGCACTTTTTCAAAGCAGTCTGTATATGAGGAAATACAACTATGTCTTCTCAAATAATTACCATTTTCAGGGAATATATCCTGAATAATTGCCAGTGATTAAACCATTGTCTAATTTTATTTCTTGGTTATTTTTAATAGCTTTGCTATCTTTCCTTCAATGACAGTTAATTAGAAATATTTCCCAATATAGTACTGATAAAAATATCAGTTCATATCCTCAGAAATATTCCATACTGAATAGAATACTACAGAAACCTTTACACCAGTCTGCCATATTAGTAAAAACACCTGCCTTATGCATTGTAAGTTTCCTCATTCCAGAATCTCTGACCAATTGAGGCATGATGTCTCCATACGTCTGTAGATGTACTAAGGCATTAGCAGCAGAATATTTAAGTCCTGTAATTTGAGAGGTGGTGGCTCCATACATTAGTCTTTGTCCATACCATATGCTCAGTCAGACTGATATCTGGGGAATTTGGAGCCCTTGAAAACTGTCATGTTCTTCAAGGCATTTCTGCAATATTTGCAGGATGGGAGGGCACTTATACTGCTAAGAGAATATCTTTGCCATGAAAGAGTTTACATGGTCTGACATACTGCTTAAGTAGGTAATAAGTAGCACCCAGATAAATGCCAGGACCCAAGATTTCACAGCAGAACGTCGCCCAGAGTATCTGTGTTTTTGACTTTAGTGTTTTGATGCTATGGCTGATCAGTGAATATAACACTGACTAAATAAGAGTAATACGGGGAAAGTCATAAAACACAAATAACTAGCTGTCTAACAGACACCAGTAATTAAAGAGCAATGCATGAATATCTGAATAAATTAAGCAACCTTCTGGACCTTCGATACCATCAGAAATCGCTAGTCTTTTATTGGCCACTATGTTTTATTTATTGATGATTTTATTGCTAAATGTTTATGCAGCAATGCTTTGAAAACTACCATGTCATCACATTGTTTTGGCATAAAATTATATTTTACATTTTGGTATCATGATTTACCAAACTATCCAGTGGAAATGTTTATTATATTATTCCCAGGGCCCTGGGTTATTTATAAAAAAAAAAATCAAAAACATTCTTGTTTTACTTGGCTTTTTAAGAAGAATGTACTCAGTATTTTGTTCAAAGGGGAATCCCATGGGTGACTAGCCAAGTCAAGTTTCTTTTGGATGGCCATTGTTTTCCAATGTGATCCTAATTATTATTTTTCAAGAATGGACAGTAAAGCTAATTAGGTTTCAATTCCAGCATAAGCATGTGCTGCACACATTTCTTACATTCTTTGTTAAAACATGTTGGATCAGTTTTACATTAGTAAGCACACCTAAGGTTAATATTACTTATGTTAGGGCTGCAGAACAAAGTAAATGCTTATGTATGTCGCAATATATGTCATTATAATACTGGCATTACAAAAAACAAGGGGCAAATCAGCATTCAAGTTAAGAAAATTGGATTTATGTCTTTATAAAGCTTATAATTGATGAAAATTATTTTTAAAAAGAACCAATAACTTTTTAACAAGCACTAAATCCTTGTATAGCATTACAACAAGAGCTTCAGCATTGATTTTATTTACAAATTATAGTATTTAGTAGCTATAAAACCTAAAAAAAAAAACAATTACTCTAAGAAATCTCATATAACAAAGTTACATAAAAGCCAGCTTTTGGTGTGCTGGTATGCAGGTGCTTTAGTCACAAAACCTGCAAAATTATTTCATGTTTCAGAGCCTCAAATGTGAGAGCAGGCAAGGAGAAGCAGTGGTCCTATGACTAGTTACACATAGCCAAATGTCCCACAACTACACAAAATACAAGACAACTGAATGACAGAATATGAGACGCCTAAACAAAATCAATATATAGTGAGCTATACATATATATGGCAAGGTAGCCATACTGGGATTGTTGATTGAAGGATGATAGCTTGGTATAAAGAACACCAAACCTGGATCCTTAAGCACTGATATTTTGAAGTTATAGTTAACTTTCATGGTAATTCATGGCCAGGTACAGGGGAATGCAGAGTTGGGCCACACCACCCAGCCATGTTTAGTATATCCACTGCAACAAACTAGACCTTCTTTTGTATCATCCCATGATAGTTGATATCCCCCAGAAATGTTGTACTTCCAGTCAACGCAGGCCGCATCCAACCCTGCAGTAATTCCATCATTCAGATGGATTTATGTTTGAAGGACACCAAAGGATGCCATTACCCCACAAAATCTGCTGATAACAGCTGGAGGATCCATTAGCTCTTATGATTACTTTACATGGTGCTGTAACTGCCAGTGAATATGAAGCAATTTTACAGAAGCAGGTGCACATGATGCATGATGTTCCCGTATCACGGGACAATCTATTCCACTGTGATAACATCCCTTTAAGTACCCTCAGAATTATTTGAGAGAAGAACACAAAAATGAAGTTCTTTCCATTATCTACCCCCTCACTAGAATAAAGGACAACTCAATCATTATGTGAAATAATATGATATCCACCTCTTTCATTCCTAACACAGTTGTCTTCTCCAAGAATGGTCCAGCATTTAATGACCACTTCCACTTAGTATTTGTATGACAGCAATCGAAAATGTTTAAAGCTGTAGAATAACCTTATTACATCCCTCATATCGACATATTCTTATGAGTGTACACCCATTTCATTTTTTAATGTTCATCATGCAACCCCACTTTTTGTTTAATTAGTGACTGTGTGCTGTATGCCACAAACAATCAATCTATGTCTTTTGGAGATTTTCCAGCAATATCTTTACCACTCATGTACTGTCCATGTCTATGAAGTGTACTGTACAGCACTGCTTCTCTGTAGTTTGGTTTTACAAATATTTTACAAATAAAAAGTTGTCTTTAAATGACACAGATGCTGTAAAGAGTTTTTCTAATCACAGTTAAAGACCCAAAAGACTCCTTTATTTGGATGCAGTCTTTATCTT
Organism: Parotocinclus spilosoma; assembly: GCA_033117975.1. Lineage (NCBI taxonomy): Eukaryota > Metazoa > Chordata > Actinopteri > Siluriformes > Loricariidae > Parotocinclus > Parotocinclus spilosoma. The sequence goes on along the minus strand of JAVSBV010136806.1, from coordinate 7,203 downwards.
TTGATCATATTTATTCTGAGCTAAATTGGGCCGCAAGTCAAGTCAAGTCACAATGACTTATATGACATAATTGCTGTCATTACAAACAGCTGTAATGTTAAAAAGGACAATGTTTTCCCAGAATCACAAGCACTAACATTTAACACAGCAGTAGACTGAAATAAGACTGGAATAAGACACCACTCCATATTTTAAATCAATTAAATATATTTACGTGTATGGCAGCGATTCCATTCCAGTATTGGATTAATTCAAACACAGACCTGTTTCTACTTAATGAGGTACTGATTGGGTGATCACCTGAACCAAATCTTATTTATTGAGGAAAAATACAGAACACATGAAAGCTGTGACTGAAATACACTGCTCACAAAAATTAGGGATATTTCAAATGTATATGAAGTCTTTTAAAAATTGTTGTGCAATCTCAATTATTGTGATTAAGAAGCAAGTCCTATATTCATGGGGATGAACAGAAGAATGTCGAACTGGACGAGAGTGCCCCACATTGTCTGTTCAGTAGAGTATATGGTCACCCAAGACTGCCAAAACACACTGACAGTTCTTGTGGGATCCTCTTCACATTCATTTAGCCCCTGAGCAGTGTTTTGAATTCATGAACTTTAAATTTAAATTGGGATATTTTTTTGGTATAAAAGTTAATAGAACTTTATTGTTTTGTATTATTATTTGTATTATTAATCGTGGAATTAAAATACCGCATCTTTGTTAGAGAATAAATGGTCTTGTCCTTGCAAATCAATATTTTTTATTTCATTTAACATACATAACCTACAAATAGTAAACTAGAGAAACTGATCTCTTAATTTATTTCCAGCTCTGTACAACAATGTTAGGAAGAGACTGACAATGAGATTATAAAGACAAAAATACAGACAGCCTAAATAACAAATACTGTACAATACAGACATTGTACAATATGCTCTATAATAACAGGACACATCAGAATAATTGACCAAAAGAAACAGTAGTACTACATGGTAGCATAAACAAGAAAGTGACTTGAGCTCTAAAGTAGTTAGCACAGTATTGAATGGAAAAAGCCAGTGGAGTTTCGTAATGTGCAGGGTTCTAAGGAGCTGAATTCTGAATGATATCAAACAGATCTGTTAAACTGATGGTAAGGAAAAGAAACTGCCTGAGGAAAGAAACTTCATAAATCTTTTAGACCTGGCCCAGATGTTTGGTAGCCTTCCACCAGAGGGGAGGTGAGAGAGATCATTTCTGATACTGCAGGATTTCCATTCACACCATTCGGTTGAGATTATCTCCAAAACAGAAAACGTGACCCAGTAATGGACTCAACAGTCTTTACCGATTGTTTGTTGTTCTTGCACCAGACCTGCACTTAACATCCTGAAGTTCCAAAAACTACCAATAATATATAAAATACTATGTGATTTATGACAAAAAAAAGAGACTGATGTTGGTTTCACTGTTTGTTTATTTATGTGGAGGATATATTTACTTTAAATCATCTTACAGTTACCGAAAACATCCGATTTAACATGGGAACAAAAGTATTCACTAAGATTGCTGTCTTAAGGTATTTTGAACATATAAGCAACATACCTAAATAAACAGTTTGGTTGTAGTTAAAAATACCACACATATTCAGCTTAATACCTCGAAAAAACACTATGTGCCAACAATTCTGTTAGGTCCAGAACTATTGGAAGCTAAAGACTCCATCCAGATCCTCCAGGAATCTATGGGGACTCTTGGGGACTCTACTCTGCAACTCAACTGACAGTTTTAATGGGATTTAGGTCAAAGGATTGCAGTGATCATGTCAAAAGCTAAATTCTGTTGTCATTGAACCATTTTGTGTGGATTTGGACAGATGTTTTAAATCATTGTCCTTCTGGAAAATCTAAACGCAGCCAACTTGTAGCTTTTTGGCAGAAGAACTCCATGGAGTGATGCCATGTATCCTAACACATTTCCCTTGTCTTTTGGGAAATGCACAGCCTCACATGATTATAGGTCCTCCACCTTACTTTTTATGCTTTAGGTTTCTATGCTAAAATGTTTGCTTTGCCCAGACATAATGCTGCTCATCATGCTTCTCAACCTTCCAAACATTTTTTGCCAGTAGCCTTCTGGTTTGTCCATGTGTTTTGTTTTGTGGGCAGCAATGTATTTTATGGAAAGCAGTTGCTTTCTCCAACTCATGAACACCAACATTAGCCAAAATGTGAGAGACTGTTAGCTGCTTAGAGGTTACCCTGGGTTCCATAGTGAACCCAGACTATTACATTTATCTTTTTTGGTAAACCATTCATGGGGAGGGTAACAATAGTATTGAATTTCTTGACTTTGGATTGGTGGAAACCAGACTCTTTAGAGATGTTTTATAACATTTACCAGCTCGATAAGCATTAATTCTTCAGAAATAACCTTTCTGCAAACATGCTGAAGATCAGACTTTGATAAAGTCTGTTCTTAAAATACAGCAGGTTACCCACTCAAATCTGATTGTCATCACATTGATCGAACTCTGTTCTCCAATTTCTACATTTAAAACTTTGGATTGAAGCGTTTATAATTGCCTTTATTTGCATATTAAATATCCTGTATCTGCTTTCTAAAGGTGATCTATTAGATTGAAATCTGGTGACTGTGGTGGTCATTTGAGTACAGTGAACCAGTTGTCATCTTCAAGAAACCAGATTATTTGAGGTTTATGAAATGGTGTGTTATTGTCCTTCTGGAAATAGCCATTAGAATTTTGGTACACTGTGGTCATAAAGGGATGGACAAATCTCAGTGGTATTGAGGGGTCCAAAGTGTGTGAAGAAAATAACTCCCACATTATTACACCACAAGCAGCATCCTGCACAATTGATACAAAGCAGGATGTATCCATGCTTTTATGTTGTTTATGCCATATTCAGACCCTGCCATCTGAAGAAATTGAGACTAACCAGACCAGGTAACAATTTTCCAATCTTCTGTCATACAATTTTTGTCATGCAAATTTTAGCCTCATTTGCCTCTTCCTAGCTGTGGTCTTCCACTGCTGTAGCCAATATCCTTTAAGGTTTGGCAAGTTCAGCATACATTCATATATGTTCTTTGCATATCTGAGTTTTAGCAAGAGGTTCCAGTGTTGCCATTCTCCTATGACCTTTGTCATCAACCTCTTTTTGGACAATTCTCTGTAAATGCTGGAGATGCCTGTGTGTGAAAATCCCAGTTGATCAGCAATTTCTGAAGTATTCAGACCAGCCCGTCTAGTACCAACAACCATGCCACATTCAAAGTCACTTTATTTACTACTTTATTTGACTAATTCTGATGCTTGGTTTAAAATTCAGAAAATTGGTTTAGGGCCTTAGTCACTGGCATAACAATGGATATGTGGATTTTCCATATCTGCTATTCTGTAAGTGATGAAGGTGAACAGACTTTTTGCATTCTATAATGTTACTCGTTATTGAATGACAAAGGAATTGAGTCCTAGTAATCATACCCCAGTAAAAGAGGAAGTCACATATGGCCTTTTTTATCCCATACCTACCAACTATGCCAATATTTATTGAGCTGTCTAGATCTCAGGCCAGGTGGTAACCATTTTATGGTCTGAGCTGACCCAGACAACTCACTTCACCCCCACAATTACCTGTTCTATAATTATATCTGAGCACTAGTGTAGAAATCTGTGTATCCAGCTCTAATCTTTCTTAGTCTACAGCAAACTTGTCCATACTGTATGTTCTTCTGTTCATGAACATCTATTGATTATTCTATACAGTGTTGCATATAAAACATAATACCTATTACAAATATCAGTGATTTCCTGCCTGTAACTACATTGTCAGTGAATGTCAAAATTCCACATACTAAATTATGGAATATAATGATTTGTAATTGCATGCATATTAAAAACGCAGCCAGGCATGGCGAACTAAAGCAAGATCATAACTGTTTTCCACGTTACTTACAGTATGTGTGTCTCAAAAGTAGGTCATGCACCACTTGGGCTGGAAAAATTTACTATTCGTTTTATTCATTTAAAGAGGATTAAATCATAGAAAGAAAGTTTTAGGTCAAAAGTGAAGGGAGAGACAGGAAAGAGAGAGAGAGAGAGAGAAAAAGAGAGAGAGAGAGAGAGAGAGAGAGAGAGAAAGAGAGAGAGAGAGAGAGAGAGAAAGAGAAAGAGAGAGAGAGAAAGAGAAAGAGAGAGAGAGAGAAAGAGATAAAGATAGAGAGAACGAGAGAGATAAAGAGAGAGAGAGAGAGAGAGAGAGAGAGAGAAAGAAAAAGAGAGAGAGAGAAAGAAAAAGAGAGAGAGAGACAGCTACCAGACAGGCCAGGAGGTCAGCCGTGATGAGCATGTAGAAAACGTTGTTCCAGCCGGTGGGAGAGATTAGACCGGCCAACAAAGGCCCGACTGCGGCACCTAGTGGATAAAAGCAGAGCGAGTGAGAAACCTGAGAAGGTCGCCAAACCGGTCAGACCGAATCTCCAGTAACATCCTGGTGTTTACTGTGAGAGCTAAATGTAACCAGTGGCAGCTGAAAACAAACAGCCAGAAAGAGCCACGTCGAACACGAGACACAAATGACGTCTGAAGAACCGTCCGTACCTATCGATCCTGTCCCGTCGATGATGGCTGTGACAGTGGACAGAGCTTTGGAGTTTCCTTTCAGGCACTCATGGGTTCCCTGTAAGGCACGGGATTAAAAAGGGATTTATACGGGAACTGATTGGGTCAAATCTGATGAAAATTCGAAGAGGTTCAGCAACATAATCCGAGTTTAACACTGTTTGTGTATTGTTTGGCTTAACGTCACTATCGGCATCAGTGGCCGTTTCAGCGACACACACAAGATCACATCTATACACAAGGTTATAGAAGTGAGTTATGCATGTCTTTGGGAGGAAACCAGAGTACCCGGAGTAAACCTACACAGACACGGGGAGGACATTCAGACTCCACACAGAAAGGACCCAAGCCGCCCCACCCTGGGATTGAACACGGGACCTTCTAGCTAGGAGGCGGGGGTGCTCTCCACCGAACTGCCGAGGGGGTCCTGTAATCTGGAAAACCCCTTTTATTTTCTCAGGCATTAGACCGCCCTGGTCTGTCCAGTGTCCCAGACATGGGGCTGTAACAGACAGATGTGACCTTACCAGAGGCGGAACACAAGTTTGAGAACCTCTACAAACCTCTACCAACTGAGCCATGGTTCAGTGCAAGGATTTGTGAGAGCTGGCAAGCATGCCTAGAATGGGATGCCAGTTCATTTAATCGCACCGACCCAAATCCCCTCCGATTGTGCCTTTATGATACCCGACCTGGCTCAAAGGTATCGTGTGATTCTCTATTCTTTCAGTTTTATACATGCTTAATTCGGTTCTGGGGTCCCTCGGGCAGCGGAACCAAATCCTGGACAGTGTGCCAAGTCTGGCTGGAGCCATTTACATTTACGGCGTTTAGCAGACGCCCTTATCCAGAGCGACTTTCAACTTATACAATCTTACAACCCAAGCAAGGCTGGGTTAAGGGCCTTGGCCAAGGGCCCAACTGTGGCAGCTTGGCAGAGGTGGGATTTGAGCCAGCACCTTAACCGCTAGGCTACCACAGTTCCTAGAAACCCCACCCTTTAGCACCACATATAGTTACGATTAAACGTAATGCAGCCTATAGGCATAAAAACACGTAAGGAAAGGTTAAAGACAGAAGGGGAGGTACCAGGTCAGCTGACACGGCCGTGGTGATGAGGGCGTAGGGTCCGTTCACGAGAGCGCCACAGAACAGGAGCATGCCTGCGGAGAAAGGGACGACAGGAAGAACAAAAGCTGTTTTAATGTCAGATTTTGAACGTTTATTATTATGTCATTTCACGGCACGTAAGAGATCTCTTATCTGACTGCTCGCAGGCCCACAATATGGAGCACACAGACGGACCGACCTTATTTGTGGGTGTCCACATACTTTCGGTTAGACCAATCACAGAAGGTACCAGCATGCATGAAGCAGCTGGTCAAAGCAGATGGTGTGTTCACTCACCGACTGTCGTTGGCAGGCCGTTCTGACCGACGGCGTTGTACACGAACAGCTTGGGAAAGAAGGGGGGGGGGGGCAACAACAACACAGGTTAAATGAGTGATACAGGACGGAGGAATCTGCCGGTTTGTTTTTGCACACACGCGCGCGCGCACACACACACACACACACACACACACACACGCTGTACAGCGGCGTGGGCGTGCGATTTGGCCCCATTGCTAAAATCTGTCAGCAAACTGCTGAGTGGGACGCGCGTGCCGTCATGCGGATGTGCAAAGTGATCGGCACCGGCGTGAGGAATCTCTCGGACCGATCTCATGTTCATCACGTTCCACACAAAATGCTGAGTTTAGGTGTACTTGGCAACGTGGAACTAGCACTTCCAGGAAGGATTAGGCCTAAAGTTCTACAAACTCCCTCCTACAAATGCATTTAAATGCATGTTACCTGTGGATGGGTTTTTTGGGGATGGTTGCCAGATCCCTGTTTGTCACACAAAATAAGGTCACTCGTTAACTGCAGGAACAAATGGATCTCCGGTGCACAGGGGGTTTTGAGTGGGGGACTGGGGTTTGAAGGACAGACTGACACCCCAGCCAGGATATGAATCTTCCTGTGACCCATGAATAAGCGGGACAGGTTCCCGACCCCAGTGCAGCCTGGGTGTAGACATGGGACGAGACATAGCAGAAAAAGTGCCTTTTTTGATTGGATTGTACTTTGAACGATGCTGTTGGGACTTTCCATGTTTAATCTAAAGTCGAAATCACTGGCGTACTTCTCTATTCTGACCAACTGCATCTGTTACAGCTGCAGTTCTCAAGGTTAACTTAGTACCGGGGTCACTCAGGACTAGAACTGCCCTGTATTGGTCACATTTGGCTACCAACTTGTGGCCTGTGAGTATTTTAAGTTCCAGACTTTCAGTCCAGAATTGCACTCATTGAAATCCCCAACCACCAGCTGAATATCGAGAAAAGTCAACAACAGTGAGTTGCTGAGTTACTAATTAACCTGTAACAAACCTTCACATGGTCACAGTAAAAAAAAACGTACTGCCAGCATCTCCAGTGCTTATGGGGGGTATATATATATATATATATATATATATATATATATGTGTGTATGTGTGTGTGTGCATGTATGTGTATATTATTCCTAAG
>JAVSBV010136805.1:0-31078 GCA_033117975.1 Parotocinclus spilosoma | reverse complement strand
TTCAATTAAATTTAATTCAAGTTTATTTATATAGCGACTTTTACAATGGAGCATTGTCTCAAAGCAGCTGCACAATATTACACTGTCTTAAAAGGCCAATCCCAGGTATATTTATGGTAGAGTACATATATATATCTATCTATATATATAGATATATATATATATATATAACTCCTTGATTTACAATAAATTCATTAATACATTGTAAATCGGAGGAAGCTGTAATAGATAAAACAGCACAGATTCAAAATCTTTCGAAAAATATTTTATTGGCAATTAAGAGATACAACATGATTTATTAACCTAATTTTCTTCTAATTTTGTTAAAAATACTTCTTGTCTATTTTTACTCCACAAATTAACAGAACTTTTGGAAAGTTTTGCTTTAGGTCTAACACATGAGCCTCTAACTGTAGAGACCAGGGTTGGAGCTCCAGTTGTGCCTTTTGGCTGGGTCAAGCATCCGATTATTTGTGTCTGAGGGAGGATATAACGATTGAGAAATCACACTCTGAGGCTGGAACAAACACTACCTGCCCAGCCCTATGATGGACTGGTGTCCCCTCCAAGGCAGGCTTATGCCTGCATCATAAATTCTGTTCTTCCACAGTAAAAAAGCAGGGTAAACAATAGAAAAATAAACGAATACTGTGCTTTCTCCTGCAGCACAGTGACTCAGTGGTTATCAGTGTGGCCTCACAGCTCCAGAGTCCCAACCCTTCCACCGCCTGTATCTAGGTTGCATTTTATCTATGTGGGTTTCATCTGTGTACTACAGTTTTCACTCACATTCCAAATATATGCTTTAGGATATTTCTAAAAGTGTCCCATACTGAGTGAATGTTGTGTGTGTGTGTCCTGTAATGGACTAGTAGCCTTTTTAGGCTTGGTTCCTGCCTTATGTCCTCTGCAGCTGGTTGGCCCTGGCACTTTATGGTCTTGCTTTTACCTCCAAAGTCTACCAAAGTCTTCAATGCTTTACTCTTATGCCGTTTAGGAGCCTATGTTATGTCATTATTAACATAATACAATGTAAAAGCATGCAAAGCTAAATTAGCCACATGATGATGCCTCACCCATGAGTGCAGTTGCCATGGCAGGGCTGGCATTTGTTTTGGCTGTTAGAAAATTTAAAAATGACAAGTCCTTTTTGTCCCAAAACTCCAACTGGGCATGATGAGACACAGTGTGGCCCATCCTGCATGTTCACACACACTTCACATTGATCTGCCCCCTAAATAGACATAGAGAAAGAAAGAAAGAAAGAAAGAAAGAGGGAAACCCCACTAAGATTTTTTATCAACTGCAACATTTCAATAAGTATGGTCCAGTTGGGAGCTACATATAAATTAATATGACAGTTCACTTTACCGGTCCTCGGCAGGTAGGTCTGTTCTCCTGCACTGCACACTCTGAGTGACACACTGTGCACTCTCCATTTGATGCAGCAAACTCCCGCTTTTCCCTGTCATGTCAAACACACATCATCTTCAGTAATTTGTCAAAAATATTTGTATTGCCTTTGTAATACACATGCAAGAGCCTCTTGCTATCCACAACACTTCACATAATTGTGAAAGAATCACGAAAGTTCCAAAACATGAATACACACATTTATCCAGGTACGGACTTTGCACTGGCATAATGACTACTGTAGCTAATTATTTGAATAATCTTGATTCAACAGAACAAAGCTTCCTGCGGCTAATGAATGCTACACCTACACCTACCCCTAACCTTAATCTCAGTCGCCTAAAAACAGTAATTTGGCTCTATTGTTTTTTCAAATAAAAGCTGCAATTTTTGTAAAAAAAAAAACCCAAACAAACAAAAAAACCAAACAAACAAACAAAAGAAGCAGATAATTTTTTCTTAAATATTAAAAAGGTGAAATAAAACGCCAGGTTTTCCCATCATTGTGAGGACATTTGGTCCTCACAAGTATTAGAAGACAACGTACACACACACAAAGTGGGCTGACACAAACTTATTACACTAAATTGGCATAGACTTGAGTGTGTCTATAGTGTCTCAAAAAAGTGAGTACACCCCTCACATTTTTGTTAATTTTTTTTTTTCATTACACAGCATTGGAGATATGACACTCTACGCACAGCCATTGATGTCTGCTGGCAACAAAAGTGAGTACACCACTAAGTGAAAAGTGGTTTAGACATTAATGTCTGTGTGTTGAGTTATTTTGAGAGTACAGCTAATTTATACTGTTTTACAAGCTTTAGACGGACTACCAGACATTGTATCAAAGTGTCATATCTTCGGTGTTGTCCCATGAAAAGATATAATACAATAGCTACGGAAATGTGAGTGGTGTACTCGTTTTTGTGAGATACTGTATTGCACTTGTCTTGAGACAACCTTGTGTGCCACTGAAATGGCTACTGATGCAGACAGTGATGGTAAATTACCCAAATAAAAAAAAAACTCACACAGTTTTGTCTCTTTATCCTTGTCAGTACTGTTTAGTGGTATAATAATTACTGTTTAATTACTGTTACTGTATAAATCTATTTAATGCTTGACCTGCATCCAACCCTAACCCTAACCTTAACTTCAGTAACTTAAGCAAATATGTTGGCTGATTTGCACTTGTAAATATAGACAACTTACAGAAATCAGGGGATATTTTAAAATGATCGTCATTTTTGTGAGCAGTATATATGAGGTACAGAAAAATGTCCCCTATGACAGAGAATGTGAGATCTTCCTATCCTTGTGAGAATGTCTGCCTACAATGATATATAAACTTGGCCCACGCCAACACCCACACACATACTGACCCCTCCAGGAAGTTACATTGTGGTACACAGGTTCCTCCTCTGCTGTAGTTCTTGCAAGAAACACATTTATCTGGCCCTGGACCCCAACATCCATCAGATGAACACAGTGGATCACACACATGGCCGTTTGTGACTATATATCGACAACACACATGCATGCAGATATTAACTGATCAGTCATCAGTAATATAATGTAAAAGCTAAAACTACAATGTATTACTGACAAACTATTATTGCTACTGATGCTGATAATTTCTAATTTGCAACTTCACAGAATCTGGATTTCTTGATGAAGGTATATGTGCTTCTATGCTTGTTTATGTTAATTAATGACATTTATGTTGAACCACCATCTCAAGAAATTTTACACGGAACTATAAGTTTATATAAACAGGTCAAACCACAACTGCTGTCATTTTGGTAGTGTGATTGGTCCTGGGTGATGCTTAGTCAATCTTGGGGTGCTTTAGGTTTATTAGTAAATAGATAAAATTAGTATGTGCTTAATAAAGAAACTCTGAAAATACCAATTTACTGTCTGCTCTTTTCTCCAAGCCCTTACACAATCCATACATTTCTTGTGACAATTAAGTGGTACACTTGATGACCCTAACCCAGAAACCAGGAAGTGAAGTGTGCACTGCTTACACTTACCACATTCATTTTGTGGGCAATTCTCTCTAATATCAATTTTTCTCTGTCGGCGTTGGGCCCGTGGGCCAGTCCCAAAGAGACGTGTCCAGTTGGCAGTGTGGTGGTAGCACAGCTGTTTGTTCCCTGTGATGTAGATACCACCATCATTAATCCTCTTCAGAGAGCGCAAACCCAGTGACTTCAGAGTGGGAATTTTCATCACCAGCAGAGAGTAGCCCCTGGAGACAGAAACACTTCATAAGTCGAAAGTAAACTAGAATGGACTTTAACTATTACACATTTAAAAGCACAATTTATATGCATTTGCTTTAACTATCAAGGTCTAAAGAATTTGTAATTATATTAGAAAATAAAAATATGGCTTTTCACCTCAACAGCCAATCAATTTTTCGGATATACAAGCAACGGTGGGAATTTGAGTTTAAAAGCAGAAGCCAGTCTTTTTTTGTGTGTGTAACTTCCTTTACAGGCCGGGTGCTCGCTTGCTCACGTTTGGAATATAGACTTTTTTAACTTGGTTGATGTGTAAGTCACTCGTGTTTCTGTGTATGACTTTCTGCTACTTATTTGTAACAAGCTGTAAATGGTGTTCGTAAGGGTGTGTGCCTGTCCTATTTTAAATAGCACCAATATGTCCTCTCTCATATATACATACATAAAGCGATTCACATTCACTCACTGTTCACATTCATTCAGTCTCTGTTTCATCTGGATGATCTTTCAGTATAAAGCTGTCTATCAATGAACTTTTGCTTCTATCAAAAAAAGTATCAGGTCCATCATAGCATCGTGAAGTGTTATGGGTTTCTTCTATGCAGGTTCATAACAGTACATTACCGTATTTATCAGAGTTATTGTGTATTAGGGATACTGTGTAGATGGTAGCATTCCACTCGTGTTTTCAGTGGTCTCTCTCATGCATTTAAGTATTGTTTGTATGCTTTTTTTGTGAAAACCCTTTGTATTTACATTACAATAGCATAAAAAGACTATGTCGCTATAGTAATGTCTGATCAATGTCCATTTCGGTCAGCCTTCTGTTTCACAGAACACAATGTGGTCTCATACCTCTATTGAAGACACTGACATTGCAAAGGTCGCGTAAAGAACAACAGAGGAAAAAGTATTCAAAAATTACAATGAAATAGTGTTCCAATGAACAACATATGAGGAACATATTTCAGCCAGTAAAGGCATTTTCCCCCTATTTTCATTAAGTTAAAGTGTTGATTCATCTACTATGACATCTCACATCACCTTTTAAGAGTTGCTATCCTGGTGTATATTTGTTTACATGATCCTTGTTAGTGTTAAAAATGTGTTATTATGTACACCCAAGTCAATGGCAATTTACTGTAATCAATTAACCTAATTCTCAAACAGTCTTTGAACTGTTGGAGGAAACTGGAGTATCCGCAGTAAACATATACAGACATGGGGAGAACATGCAAACTCCACACAGAAAGGACCCTGGCTGCTCCACCCTGGGATTGAACCCAGGACCTTCCTGCTGTGAGGCAGCGATGGCCAGTGTTTTTTAAATAATATACAGAGCTAACATGCTGATATGTATGACAGAAATTTAATGCAGAAAGGTGAAGAAGCAGCTCTTACTTGTAATGAGTTCGGCCTTGTATAGTCACCAGATTGGAGAAGACTGACAGATCTTCCATTTCTTCAGGCCATGACTGAATGCTCAGAACATCTGGCAACCCACAATATTGGTGTCATTAATGGTATATCAGTAAAAGTGTCTTTTTTAATAGTTTTGTACTCAGTACTTGTTACATTCAAACACACACAAACCTATTCAAAAACTCACTGACCTGTGATTTCTCTGACAGTGTTAAAGATTTTGAGTTTCTTGGGGTCAAGAGCCGATACATTGTTATATGCATCTCTGCAGGTGTGACAAAGGGCATATTAGTGACTTTCCCACTAAACCTGTCAGCAGCATATCACTAAATAAAATATTTATGTGAAAGCAATATTTACAGGTTCCTTTTGAGATTAGCCTGTGAGACCCTTACCCCTTAATGCCTGTGACAAGGAAATGAAGGCTGCCCTGAATTTTGGTGCAGTTTATGAAACTGTCTATGTTGTTGGAGTCCACAGTTTCTCTGTTGGGTGCACCAGTACCTTGACACACTAAAGAAAGAGAAAAAAGAGAAAGAGAGAGCATGAACTCCTATGCCAATTTATACATTTGAAATTTAGAACTGTAAGACGGTGTCAACATGCTTTTATAATTTGTCATTCCCCATTAGAGCTCCAGGGAGCTAGAGAAAATCTGTCATGATTTGTTTTGGGTGTGAGTGTGAAGCATATATGTGTGTGGATGCATGTGTTTGTTTTATGTATATGTATATGAGTTACCTTTAGGACAAAGACCCCCACACGGTTCACACCTCTTCACCCCCTTTTTATCCACCTCCATTTTATCAGAAGGGCAGCTGCTAACACATGAGCTTCCATCTACCACAAAGTTAGCTAAAAGTGATTACAAGAGAGCGAAACCAATTACATTTCAATGATTTCATATAAAATCATTATTATTTTACTATTAATCCATTTTTTTATTAGTGTGGTTTGGTTGCTACCACTTGGTGCTAAAAGACAATGCGCAAATAAAACAGTATACTGTGTATAAAATAATTATAAATATTTTATTTAATTTACAACAAAATATTTTTTAACGTTAACAATAATAGGAATAGTATTTTTGTTTGAATTATATCGAATTATTGTCTGGTTTTGCGTTATATATATCCAAACATTTGCACATTTCTTTATGATCTGTTTTTTGATTTATCAAATACATCATCAAATGATAAAACAACAAATCAATACATTACTTTGTAGCACCCCAGCATTGACTGGGTCAAACGGTCCACTTATCTAAGCATACTGATAAGAAGTGTGGAACATTACTCACGAGGACACTGGGTTACACAGATCGAGCCATACTGATATTTAGCATTGGGGTTCGGCTCCAGTTTAAAGGTCATTTTGTTATAGATAAGACCCTGAGGACACTGAGGCACACATGAACCTGTGTCGTTGAAGTTTCTGCAAGCCTGCAAAACAAACCCCAAACACAGATTTTACACAGCCTAGAGGAGCAGAAAAACTCTGTGCTTTACAGTACAGTTAGCTGTCAGGATTCATTTGAAAACTACTATTGTAATAAATACACATTTATTATTGCAACAGCACAATTCTACACATAGCGAGTGGGTACGCATTAACTCACAAAGCAGTTAGTGTCCTGCGGTCCTGTGCAGCCTCCTGCACACTCAATGTGGCAACATTCACTCGGGCTTCGGCCAAAACAGCGGCCATTACACTGAGGTGCACACACTGTCTTCGTCACTGAAAAAAAGACAGGGATAAATAGGGTAAGTGGACTGTGTGCTATAGTTTTATATTTGTACTATTTGTACTATTTGTATTGTTTGTATTACGGAATGTGCTATTTCATAGAATTGTTTGGCTGATGTGTCGACACATTTTGAAGCTGGTAATGTTAAAATACTTTGATTACAGTCAGAGTGTCAAACATTGGGGTACATAACTGTTGTCTAAATTCTCTACTGTTACTTATGTAAAAGTTAGGGTTACATGGTTATTATACAGCTACGCTAAGCCACAGAAAGGTAATAAAACATGTTTGAATACTAATGTGCATTTGTGTGCGTGTGTATGTGTGTGTGAGTGTGTGAAAGAGTATAAAGACTTACAGGTCTGACAGTTTTCTCTGCCAGGTCCCCAACAGTGCCCACCACAAAATGGATCACATTCCCCTAAATGAGAAACAACATCAATAAATTACGCGTGTCCTTGCACTTATGCATCATTACACAGAATTCAATTACATGCAATTATTGGCACTCCTGGACAAGATGGGTAAAAAGATTTATATGACATCACTAATTAATTCAATCTTGCACTGAAAAAATTAGCATAATTCAACATTTAATTAAAATACATTTAGTCTGAAAAGCCCTCATCAAGAAATTATTAAATTTATCAATGTAAAGCAATTAGCTTGCATTAAGTACTCTGCACAAGCTCACTCGACTAATAAAACAGCACTTAATCTTCTCATATAACATCTTTTAAGGTTGTAGAATAGAAGAGCAGGGAATTTGAAACCAGGCCCTCGTCTAGATTCTCTTGTGTGCACTTTACTCACAGGTTTTTTATGTTGTTTAGATCACGGGATTAAGATGTTCACGGCAGAAGCTTGATTTTGTGTTCAGTATTATTTTTTTGTGTGGATCTGGACATATGTCTGGGAATACTGATAGATCCAATGATAACCAATTGTTTCCTGGCAAAGGTCGACAGATTTTTTATGTAATAATATTTCATGAACATAATGCCATGTACCTAATAAGATTTCCAGGTCTTTGGAGGAGAAACAGCCCCATAACTTCTCAGACCCTCCAAATACTTAACAGGGGGCACAAAGTTATTTTCAAGGCACTGTGGCATTCATTCGTTTTCTTATGCACTTAATCCTAATCAGATTCACAGGAAAGCCAGTATCTGTCTGGCAACACATGGCCTAAGGCAGGAATACTTCTAAACAGGGCACCAATTCATTGTAGGGTACATACACTCATACATACACTCACATGCTACGGGCACATTAGAAACTCCTGTTGACCTAACACGCATGTCTGTGGACTGTAGGTGGGAAACCAGAATACCTGGAGAAAACCCACCTAGGGTCAAATCTAGGACATCTCTTGCTGTGAGGCGACAGTGCTACCCACCGTTCCACCATGTGGCACATGGTTTTGTTACAAATAACATCTCTCGATGAGGGATATTTTCACAGTCTAAATTTATTTAAACAAAGGATTTCTCTAATTTTGTTTAATTGGTGCCAATAATTGTGGAGTGGACAGTACATGACTTATCTCTAGCGGGTTTGCTATCCACCAACTTCTTGCAAATTTTAAAAATGCACATTAAAACACTTGGATAAAAAATCAAACATTTTTGTTAAAGTTTTCACGTTTGAACAAGGTGGAAAAGTTTGAATATTGCATCGGTAAAATGCTGAAATAAAAAGGAGATGGAAATGGGTTGTGCGAATAAACAATGACGTATCCAGTGTGATTAACAGATTAAGCCACATGATTTTGTTCCACCTGATTGGACCAAACACAAAACAAAATCGGTTTTGTTACATTCATATATGATTTAATGACTGAATGTGCACATGACTGTTAAAATTAAATTTTTTCTGCTAAAAAAGTTCAATTCCTTAATTCTTGTTTGATAATGCCAATTGTTTCGATGTTAACCTATGTCATCTAAAGTGTCTTTGCATAACTGTAGTATATGGAAATTAACTCACATTTTCTTCTGGCAATATTTCATAAATGCGCATAACCTTTGGGAAAAGTTTGGATGGAAACCCGGCTAATCTAATGTGGGGTCTAATATCAGCAGTTTGCTATGATACAATTATCTTGATATGATCATGATGTGATAACACTTTACAATATGACAATACTACTCACAGTCTGGTCCATTGTCATTAATGTCAACCTCAGCTCCATTGTCCTTTACAATGTCTGGCCAGCTGATATTCTGTGTGTAGCTCAGGAACATATTGTGGATAATCTGCACCCCACCTTCCAGAATTTCTGCACACACACACATATAGCAATGTAAGAACCACAGGTAGTAGTGTTTGTTCAGTCCCAGGCTATATACTCTATTAATTCTGAAATAACCCCTAGGTATGACAGTGACTTACTCCTTTCTTGAACTAATTACAAATAGTGGTGAGTCATTGTTAAAGAGAAGATGCCAAGAAGATAGTAGCATGTTTTTCAGAAAATAACCTGTCAGTCCTGTCAGGAAGTAGATATAATATCAGTACAAAAGAGAGGACAGAGCAAACCTGATTCAACACACATACCTTTTTTTTTTTTTAACAATAGTATAGTTGTTTATCTAGATGTGCTCTTCCTTCATCCATTTAGGCTGCTTCTACTCTCCTGGAATTTAAATTCTAAAAACTTTTCTATTAAATGTTTGATGTGTCTGTTTGCACTTAGCTGTGCATCTTTTATGTTTAGTGTCAACTGTCAATTGTATTTAACTTATTTTGTACTTAAAGCAAGTCTGTCATCCATCCATTCATTCTTTATCTTCCGCTTAATCCAAATGGGTTTGAGGGCCAGTCGGCGCCCAGACGGCAACTCTGGGCGCAAGGGCAGGAACAACCCTGGACGGGCGCCAATCCATCGTAGTGCACACACACACACACACACACACTAAGGGCCACTTTTAGAGACACCAATTAACCTAACACTGTGGGAGGAAACTGGAGTAAACCCACTTAGACATGAGGAGGACATTGCAGACTCCACACAAAAAGGACCAGGCTGCTCCCCCTTGGGATTGAACCCGGGACCTTCTTGCTGTGAGACAGCGGTGCTACCTGCCTAGCCTCATTTACATTTACATTTACTTTTAACGTGGGTTAAGGGCCTTGCTTAAGAGCACAAGCAGAGGTGGGATTTGAACTCTGGACCATCAAGTCCAGTACCTTAACCGCTAGGCAACCACAGCCACTGTGCTGCCTTTATCATATATATAATAAAATTGTATTATTATATTATTCTAGAATGTTTATGTATATTATAGCTACAACCCACTGAATATGTGGAGAACTTAACGCTAAAGCTAGCGAGAGCATAGTGCCAGTGACAAACCAGCAGCCTCTTCTATATTTCTTAAGAAATTAAACAGTTTCCATTATAATCAGTGACAGCTGCCTGGCTGCCTGCCTCATTGTAAAATTACATCACAAAGTTTGTCAATTTATTTATATGTAAATTCTGCTCTCTGTTCATTTTCAAGAAAATAGTCTGCAACCCTATCGTAGCAAGGGTGTCTTTTCCAGGGACTTGACCAGTGTCCTCTCAATGGCCAGCAGAGCTAGGCTGCTTAGACGGCCTTGACCCATTGGGTTGCTGGTGTAAGACTTAAGTCTTTTTAAGTAGAAAAAAAATATTTCTACATCCACAGGTTTAGCTCCAATTGTTGCCACTAACGATAACAGACCAGCTTACAGCTCCATTAACCTCCAGAGTTGCTAAGCATCTGGGGTGAAACAAAATCATGGTATTTATCCAATAACTGTCGAGATTCAAGGCAATGAGAAAAAAACTATTGCATGCACGCTCATAGAAGTGAATGGATGCTCACCTTCTACGGGCAAATGCATTTACAATTTCTTGAAATCTATGGTAGTGACGGGAATGTATGAGAAGATAACTAAATCGAGTCTGACGATTTGTGATAAGATGATCATGTTAACGCAAGTGTTCATATTCGACCATCCATTTTTTGACATTTTATGGGAAGCTGAGGCTTTCTTGAAGTCTTAGAGAAATCATTACAATGAAAGTTCAACAAATTACAGCTATTGTTCTATTATGGATCATTCATAGAGAGAAAGACAATCTGAAACGGCCGATCATGTGTTGGGAATGGAGTCGGAAAATGGAAAAAGAAAAACAGGAATTGGAATCGGCTAAGAAAATTGCAGTCTTTCATGTGGTCATCTACATTAAAAATGTGTATTAATGTACAATTTACCGAATAAACAGTAATATATAATTATATATATTGTTCCCTGGATATGTAATGACCTATATCATATCACAGCAGCCCTACTAGTGATTTGTGTAATGAAGTATTTTTCCATCAACATACATAACCCATAAAGTTTATGTTCAGCCTTGCCTGTATAACAAGAATAGCTATTATCTGCTGCAATTGTATAATCTTTAATAACTTTTACTTTTCATTAGTAACTAAGTTATGGAAATGCTTTTGCTATTTATCTGTAGCTGTGGAGTATAAACTGGAGCAGGCATGGGCTTGCCCCAGAAACCATCCTTTTGACAGTTAAAACACACACCTACTGTACCTAGTACAATGACATATGCACTAAACTGCAGTTCAGATTTCACTATAACCAGTCTTCACCACCTGAACTATATGCAGAAAAACTGGATTTACCTGTGAAAAGTTCACGTCGGCTCAAGGCTGCTTGTTAGACCAAAAGACATTTCAAGTTCCCAGTTATAGTATATACACTTCACATGCATTCATTTAAATCCTTATTTTCATTCCCATGTTCGGTGTATTTTATTTTATGTATATGCATTTTACCTGTTTTGCTGTGTTTGGTGCATGCTATTATATTCTTTATTCCAAAAGGGGGGATCCATAAAGTATTAATAATTTAAGTAATCTGATTGCTCTGCATGGTTGTATAACAGGCAACACAATGAGTCAGATTTAAAAAAACGGATGATGCAAACACTTCTAATAATGCCCACGTATTCCAGGAGTGGACCAATCATATAACCTACTTATAAATCTATTTGTTTAATACATAGCCAAAATTCAAACGTCATAGCAACCTAGATTCTCTCTGTAACTACAAATAACATTTACTGTTACAATAACAATTTAATGTTCTCCGTCAGCATGATCCTACTTTTTCACCACTATGGCACACATCATTTCATCACTGTTGTATATTTCATATTTATGTCATCCATGTTTTGTTACCATGCCAATGTTTAGCTTATTGCTTCCATTTTGTTGGCATTGCATTTCTCTAACATGTTTAGTCTGTTCTCTTCGCTAGTTCCTGCATCTTGTCCTGCCCTTTGTGTTTTATACATTCTTCTGCTACATTAATAATAATATTACATAGTAATATTATTTAGATACCATATTCACTTGTGCTCATTTGTGTTTGCTTTAGGTCTGACACCCTTGTAGTGTTATTTCTTTGTTTAATATTTGTTGTAACAAACCCACACCAACTTTATCAACAGCCACATTTGTCTCTTCGCAGTGACCAATATGGCACAGACTGTTAAATAAACTCTCTTTCATCCATAAAATTACTTAATGCTTTTTAATTCTACATCCCTCCACAAACCATTTACAGCTTAGAGTTTGATCAGTATTTAGTAGGGATATACCGATACCAGTATCGGTTGAGCAGGTAGGTGAAGAAGCAATGTTAGGAGTTTGAAAATTGAATTATAAATAATTTAGCATATGTGACTGTTTGATACAGATGAGTGTTAAACGTCGAAAGTAAGGAACACTGATAAACATCTGTATGTGGCAGGTACAGGCACAGAACTTTCAAATCAGTGTATGTTTGCTTTTGCTGTTTGTTTGTACCTGTTAAATGTGTAAGGCCGAGCTCTTGCAGACCATAATTTCCATCCTTCTGGTAGTTAACGAGAATGGCGAGAGCAAAGCGATCCTCATACAGAGTTGTTCCTCGTATCACACGTAGCTGTTCCAATGGCAGGCGTTTGAACTGGTTTATTGCTATTAGTATATACCCTGTGACCTCACGAATGGACTACAAAAAAAGAGGAAAAAGCAGTGATAATGGTTTTACTATGTAAGTTTACTAGTATTACAATGTAAAAACAATCTATATTGTAATTGTAGGAGCTGTACAAGCTTACACTTGCACAACTGAAACCAAACTAAAGTGAAACCAAACTAAACTAAGTCAAAGGCACCATTACAGCCAACAAGATGCCAGCTCACCCATAAAACCCATTTTACTAGAAGCTGCAAGTAAAACCAGAATTATAATAAAGCATTTGCTCGAGGGCAGATGAGGAAGGTTTAGGTCATTTTTATTACAGCTTTATTTTAGTGTAGCTATATTGTTGTAGAGTATTTTTGGCATTGTCCAAAACAATAAAGCCTTTTTAGGACTTTTAAACTATAATGATGATGCACCAGAAGTATAAGAGCCAGCCTAACTGTTTCTTTTAACTGTTACACTAAACATCTTCAGCCAGGGGGAGGGTTGGAGTATGCTAAACTGATACAGTGATACTTGATAAAGCCTTCTCCAGCACATCAACTGGGTTATGCCCTGTACTATGCAGTGACTAATTCATGAGTGAAAATGATTATTCTTGCTAACTGAATCAAATTTTAGCTGGCTAAATATGCCTGTTTCATTGAGGAAGAAAAAAATTCACTGCTTCGATATCCTGATCCATTTAATACACATAACGTTGCTGAGCCTAGACTTGACCAACTAAAGCAAACAGAGGTCATAACCTTGAATCTATAAGCTTCTAAAATAGGCACTAGTAATGATGGGTTCTTAATAAACTTCCCTCCTTACCCTGACATGTACATCACTTTGGAATAGGGCAAATCTAGAGTTAGTACTAAGAATTTTTATTTATTTATTTTTCAGTTGCTGCAAATCCGTGTTTATGCTCCCTAGGAAACTAAAGCTTTGTTGTATTGATTAACCATACAAATGTGTGATTTTCCTATAGCCATGCAGCTGTTTAGTTCCAATGAGAAGCTACTCATTGCATTAGATAATCATAAAATGATTGTCCAATCAAAGAAACTTTAGTATTGGCTAATTTTATTTCAAACAATGATCTTTTTGCTCAGGCCATGTATTAGACTAATATAATCAACCATGAGCTGTTATTTAATACAGCTTTATATATTTACTCATATACATTTACTTAATGGCATACTATTTATTGTCTTAATGTGATGAAAATGCTAAAGTAGTGTAGTAAAGAAGTGTGTTAATGGGGATTATGCTATTCTCTGTGGCTGAGACATACTGCTCTCATGCACTCTTATCTCACCTGAAGGAAGGAGAAATTACGGTGATACTCCATGTGGGTGATCTCAAGATTGCCCATGACAATCTGGCAGCCTGTGTACATCTCTTTCATCCGTAGGTACTGCACATCCGTACTTCCTGTTACACTCAACATGTTCTGGGTGCCAGAACACATTACTGGCGAGAGAGAGAGAGGAAGAGAGAGAGAGAGCAGAAAGCAGTATAGCAGTATGAATATGAGCATGGACACTTAACACCACTAACAATAAAAGAGTGCACAAAACCGAGAGTGAGAGAGAGAGAGAGAGAGAGAGAGAGAGAGAGATTGGCAGAGGGTGGCAACTCTTATTTGTTATTCAAATTAACATTTTCATAGAAATTCACAGCAAACACGACCATTAACATGGAAATCCTTTCTTCTAGCACAACAATTCAGAGGTACTTTAAGCCTCACTGATTTTATGGACTCACAAATGATTGCCTTCTAGAAACAACCCCAGTTTCAGATCATGTGACCGTAAAGCTTGTTAAATGCAAGAACACACTGAACACATGCATGTTTTATCCAACCTTGGCTGATTTTTAACCTAAAGGACCTCCCAAACAATGACAGAAATCCTATAACTTGCATTTTACCTTTTCTCTATGAGATTTCCGAAAATATTTATAAACATTAAAAAACACAAACAAAGATTCACATATGCATTTACAGGACACTTTATCACTTTATCTATTATACACCTTCTTTTTCATACTGTTTGTGTTCCACTTTCCATATAGAAGCACTTTGTAGTTTTACAATCAGACTGCAGTCCATCTGTTTCTCTACATGCTTTGTTAGACCCATTTATTCTGTTCTCTAATGTTCAGGACCATCACAGTACCAGAACAAATCAGGTAGTATTTGGGTGGTGGATCATACTAAGCACTGCACTGACACTGATGTGATGGTGTTGTGTTAGAGTGTGTTGTGCTGGTATGAGTAGATCAGACACAGACATGCTGCTGGAGTTTTGTAACGCTGTATTCCCTCTCTGTGCACACTATTAGACAAATCTACCACATTGCTCCACCTTGTAGATGTAAAGTCAGAGGCAGTAGCTCATTTGTTGCACATTTTGTGTTAGTCAGAGTCTAATATTTCATCAGTGCACATAGGACGCTGCTTAAAGGATGCTGGTGGCTTGACATTTTTGGTTGGTACCTTATGTTGAGTCCAACAGTGACAATGAGGAGTTTTAGTGTTTAGGTGCTTTCACTGACAAAAAGAATAAAGTATAAAAAGAACTTGTGTTCATATACACTTGTGTTCATATACAAGTTGATGTAGACAAAATGCAAACACATGCACAACTCAGCAGAAGGAAATAAAATGTTGCCAAACCACAGAAATGTGTGTTTTAGTGTTTTACCTTCAGCTCTTCTAATTGCTGTATCAGACACACGCCTCAGCCCTTGACCTTCCCTACTCTGATTCACACTTGTTCTAATCCCTGCACCTACTTCTTTCTGGTGCTTATTTGGTTCCATAGTTAGGTGTTTAAACTGCACCTTTAGTTTGTAAAGTATCATAGATCATCTTCCTGTTACTGAGTATTTCTTGCTGACCTGCTTTTCATGTTTTGACCTGCTATACCACCTGGACTCTGGATTTCCTTATTTTTTATTGCCCTCGCCTTCCTTATTGTACAGAGGATGACAATCCGAAAGTATTTCAGAAGGCCAAGCTCTTTCATGTTTAGTACAAATAAATTGCCCCATGTATGCTTAAAACGTGGTTCCTGTAGATTCACACTGATATATATATCAAGGATCCAACACAGTTTTTAAGACCAATTCTCAAATGCTGGGTTGGTAATGTAATCAACACATACAAATTTTCTGATTATTCATTCATTCATTATCTTCTGCTTAATCCACATGGGGTCGCTGGCTAGCCGGTGCCCACTCGGCAACTCTGGGTGCAAGGGCAGGAACAACCCTAGACGGGGCGCCAATCCATTGTAGAGCACGCACAGAGTCACACACTAAGGGCCACTTTAGAGACACCAATTAACACCTGACATGCATATCTTCTGGACTGTGGGAGGAAACTGGAGTATCTGGAGTAAACCCACGCAGACATGGGGAGGACATGCAGACTCCACACAGAAAGGACCCAGGCCGTGCCACCCTGGGATTGAACCCAGGACCTTCTTGCTGTGAGGCATCGGTGCTACCCAATTCTGATTATTGTATGACACAAATCTCCCACATAAACATGTGGCTTTTAGCATGATGACCTACATTATGATTTCAACATTGTATAGACATTTATGCTGTGCTGGTATTGTTTCAACAAATGCAGGACATATTTGATATCTCACTGACAACTGTGGTAAGTCCATCCCACAAATCTATTTTTACTTGACTATACAAGAAAACTGATTTCATTTGTTTATTGCAACATCTTAAAACACAATAAATACTGGCGAGATTATCAGTTATTATATGGCAATAGATTTACTGTAGTATGTATAGTAAAAATACCATATTCACCTGCAGATTCAACATGTCTGCCAGGTGGAATGCAAAGGTTTTGTTTTTGTTGTACTTATATAAAGGGAAATTTAATACAAATGTGATTTCTTTATTTAGGTTGAACAAAAGCACCTTTTGTACCAGTGCTAATACATTAAAGAAGCATAGACAAGATCTGTGGCTTTGTTATTTTAATTGGATGCATTTTATTGCATCTTATATACTCAATACCATAGTAAATCTTTTCCAATTTTATAATGTAGTCCTCCACAACTGACTACTTTGTACGTGAAAATAACATTAATTTATTAAATAGGCCCTGCATATTTTAACTGAATTGAAATTAAAGCGTGGCCTAAACACCCTAAACACTCAATAGATCACTTATACAGTCTTATCTCTTGCTGAGTCTTTGCTGAAAGGGGAGGGGGAGCTGATCTGTGTGTGTGTGTGTGTGTCTGGTATTTGGGAAAGCAAACTAATACACAAGTGTGTGTGTGTGTGTGTGTGTGTGTGTGCGTAGAAAAAAATAGGCACACAATGCGCTCATTCTAGAAGGGCGCGAAAACAAGCGCAAAAACCGGCCCCAATGTCCTTTACATCTCTCTCCCTCATAATCTTCCACTCTCTCACACACGTAATGTAAAAAGTTAAAACTAGGATTGATTCAAACTTCCAGGTAAAGAATCTGATACTTCTATTAAATCAAAATGTACAACACAGACAGAAAAATATACAAACACAAAGAGAAAACAGAGAGAAAAGAAAAAGAGAGAGATAGAGAGAATGGCTTAAGGCAGGAACAAGAGAGAAGAAAAGCTGAGAGGACAAACAGGAATTGTAACAGTGGTAAACAGATACTTGGCTTCAGTCACAAAAAGATTAGCATACACATACACACACAAACACATGTAACCAGTGCCTAGTTTGATTACTTTGTTTGGCACATAAGAGATACAGTTCACAGGTCACTATGTCCCTAAAGCAAAAACAGGTGTGGTCAACTTTATCAGAGGTGTGTGTGTGTGTGTGTGTGTGCTGGTATGTGGCACTGTGTCTCCATGTATGCATTCATTCTTGGGTGTGTGCTTGCAAAGGGTTACTGAGTTCATAGAGACTCTATATTTTTTTGGCAAACAGTAACACACTGCTTCAAAACAAGCCAGAATCTATAATTGGGAGACGTCCACCAACATATTAAAATGATTTTCTCATAATAACACTTCCTATAATGTCTCTCTGGATGTGCAAATGAAAAGACTAACAGCAAGAAATAAGGAGCATAAGCTGAAAATAAAGGACCTCAATAGTACTCCAAACTGAATTTAGTAAGCTATCCAACCAAGTTTATTTAAGTTTTCATATTAAATTCAAATAAACTTATATTAATATATTATACTGATATGATATTCAGCATGCTCTCAGTTTGCGCTGCAAGTGTTCTGAAACATTTCTGTCTGTGCGTCTGTGGATGTGCTATTACAATGCTATAACTCAAATCTTATCTGGATAAACAAGACCATAAAGACTCTTGCGCTGATTGCTTTTGCACGAATACTCTTTCTCGTTCTCACCTTACTCCTTTCCTTGTGAGTCAGACATAGCCACACAGACATAGCCCAGGTTACATGCAATTGCTTATATCATACGCTTCACATCACATTAGTCAACCTTTAAAAAAATATCTATGTAATGTAAAGACCGGGAAAAAGATGCAAAAGAAAACAGCTTGCCAGCATTCAGCAAGTAAAATGTACTTTGTTCTTGAGGCAAATGTGGAAGATTATACAGAACATGACTGACGTAGTCCCTCACAAGCCTAGGGGAATGACATTTATGACGAGTGGGTGTTTCACACAATGCATTGATTCAAATGCTGTATTTATAACAGACTGCACACATATTGATACCTTTATTGTCCTCTACTGATGTAAACTGAATGACAATGCCTTTTGCAAAACACCTAGGGCACTTGTTTTGCAGCTACTTCTTTCCGCACCAGTAATCACTTTGTATTGGCTAATGTCACTATTTCAGATATATGTAATATTTCACCATTATGACTCATTTTGAATTGTTCTGCCACTGTCTACATGAGTTTAGCCATTTGACTAGGAATTAAGGGACTAGTTTAGACATTACATTTCAAAGTTGTCTAACATGTTGGCCCGCCGCCATAGTGACCCAGGTTTGAGTCTAGGTGGTGGTTTTTGGCAACAACTACCCAGCACTGCAACAGTGGTCTGTGATCTTTGAGACTGGCACATACCCCTTCATCCCTGATCAGTTTAAGGCAATAAAACAAGGAAAAAAATAATAGTGTGAGTAAAAACTGCATGTATTTTTCAATATAATGCCCATTTTCATTGCACGATTAAAATATTACCTCAACATTCCCACCACGCACCTTCATAAATATTTACAGACACCAAAGAACACAAAACGGCTTTACCTAGTTACCTGAACACGGTCACACTGTAAACCTAGAAGTATAGTAATGTAATTCTATGTTGAGGGAAAAAGCTGGTGGATTAACTTAAATTCCTTTAAACTGTCAGTATTCTAAATTCAGCTTTGTAATTTCAGTATCATAATTTTAATACAAGAACAGCTAGATATGCCAGGCTCCACCCATTTGCTGTTTACGTAAATCCCCTTTGTACATGGGATCTAAAAAGAACTATTCAGTGATGCTGGTTATGTGTCCAGCTATACTCTGACTTATGGCTCTTATTACGTAAACTGTTTATACTTTAAGCAACATGTTAGTTTTCCCACACATAGTCATGGTCATACATGAAACTTGATCTCTACTACAGAGGTGCATAGTAATTATATTTTTGGGTATATAATTACTGTTTGTATTTTACCGATCCTCTCCTTTGTCTACTCCTGATCTACAAGCACTAAAAGTCTCAGACGACATTTCTGAAGATCTGTATACGTAAACTGTTTGCTCTCTAGCCTATTCAGACCACACACATGCCTCTGTAATCAATGGAACCTGTCATAAGCCCCAAATTTTTCTCACTACAATTATTAAACCTTTTTGCCCTCTAGTAGGTTACCCAAGTTCTGGCAAGCAATGTAATGCTTTTTTTAGATTCTTCAAAGATCAGTACTATTCAACATGGGCCCACTCCCTTTTTCACCTCACATCAGTAATACCCTTCTAAAAGGCCCTGATAAATGGCCTAGATACATTTTTGACACTCCTTTTGGAATAGACTTCATCACTAAAGTAATCTCTAAATCCTATTCAACTAGCTTTCTCACTGCTATTAAAACTGTCACAACCTTTCTTACAAAACTGACTTTGGAAAAGTTCCAACTCAGGTCTAAATTCTTTCTAAACAGGTTTTGAGATAACGTGAAATCTATACAACTGCAAATGTTAATAAACATTTTTTTAAATTGACTTTTTAAAATAGTCTCTTTTGCACAGTGCTTTTACTTTAAAGAATGTTTATGCTTTCCTTTCCCCATAATGCTGATTTTGATACACATAATTTGCCCTTCAGCTATTACCGTTAGCGACATGGCACTCACCTGGATTATCTGCTCTGATTTCATTAGTGTACACACACAGACAGACAACCACACACACACATGCCTGCTCATCCCTAAGGGGCCCACAATACCTGCCAAATGTTGCATTCAGCATTCAGACTGTTCACGCCAATGCCGCAAGTGTTTAACAAAACTTTCTGCACCAGAGGCTGTGCTGTTATGTGTGTAAGAACATATATTCACATACAAAAGCTAAAGTGTCTAGCAATGTGATATATGGGTTAAATTGGGTACGAGTAATAGTCTTAATAAGAAGACCACACTCTTATATCAGACCACACCCATATATAGGAATAGATTCTGTTCAAACAGATGTTTGCCACGTGTAACTGTATTTGCCCCTATCCTCTACAATGTCACACACTGAAGACTGGTCAAACTGTTCCTGTTTTTTTATATTTTTATATTAATATTAAAATATTAATATTTCAAGATTTATGAACCTATAGCATCGTTGGGGCCTTGAAAAAAACACTATATAAATGTCTTATATGTTTACTATTATTATTGTACGCTCTGATCAGAACATTAATTGATTGGGTGTCAAATTGACTGGCACCAAAAGAGCTAAATCCCTAAGTCATGCCTAACACATTAATATACTACTAATAATAACAATGATGATAATAATAATAATAATAATAATAATAATAATAATAATAATAATAATAATACACTGCCCACAAAAATTAGGCAATATTTCATGATCTCATTGTCTATTTTTTAATAATTGTCTATTAATAATAATAATAATAATAATAGTAATAATAATAATAATAAAAACATTTTTTTAATTTTTTTTTTATAAAAAAAATACTACTAGTAATACTAATAATAATAATAATAATAATAATAATAATAATAATAATAATAATAATAATGATGTTTTTCAAATTCATATTATCCATACTGTATTACACAGCATTAGGAAAAGATCTGCAGATGTTACTTTGTACTTTGTACTTTGTACGTTACTAGGAATAAAAGATATAACAAGTGTGATCACCTCTGATCGGTTAAATTATGACGTTTCATTATGAATCAGGCACTGGATACAATGAGCATGGTCAAATATAAATGACCTTATTCAGGTTCCAATGAGAAGCCGTACAGCTCAAAAATGCAGCATTCTACAGTTGAAGTAATATCACAAACACAACATATGTAGCCACTAACATTAATAGCATACTAGATATGCCTGACCTGTACATCTGTACATCTGATCTGATTGCAGTCCTGCACAGAATGTCCTGCTACATAAACTAATTGTTAGATACTGCATGTAAACAGGGCCTTACATAAGATTTTTCAGTATGTCCTTTTATGTAACTGCAAATCATGTACAACCTCCAAGTGAGTAAGACCAAGGTTTAAAACTGCTTCTTAGAACCGAGCATTCTAAATTAAGCTCTTTATATGCCATGTAGCATGTCTATTAACATTTTTCAAAAATGTATTTTAAATAGAAATGTAATACAAACTTGTAACGTGAACCTTCCTCAAACAAATAGGTTTTGTTCAATCTTTAATTAAGACACAAACACTACAGCCATGCCAAATGAAAGCCACTGAATTCAGCACACAAATCATTTTCATGCCTTCATTAATAATGAACTACACGCATAGCTGACAGAAGTGTTTTGGGAACTCCAGAGTGTCACCTGATTCCTGCCAGCAGTGCCACCTGCCACGTGTGACATCAGCTGGCCAATTCACCTGTTGTTGTTATTGTTGTACCTGGCTTGCCCCAACTCGCTTAATCAATTATTCTGCAGATCATCCAACACTCCAATAAATGGTATTTTAATATTTCTTTCTCATTCTGTGTCTCTCTCTCTCTCGTACTCACTCACACACACGCATACACACACACACACACACACACACACACACACACACACACACACACACACACACACAGATCACATTAGGAATAATCAGAATTATCTAATGCATATTTACAAATTATCAAAAACCTAAATAACAGCTAAAAACTAAAAGTATTTATTGCAAACTCCTTCATTTCAGATTTAAGTGAATATAGCCCAAATAAGTATGCATTTTTAATGATTTATGAATATTACATTTTTAAATTAACACGAAATTTTAATACATTTTAAAATAATTTTTGGTAATAGTGTAAGACAGTTGTGCAGATATGCATCTCTTTTTTCGTACTGTCAACACGCACATACATACACACTTTCCTAAAGAAATCACAGATTGTCATTACTACTGTGTTTGACAAACAAAAAACAGGTTTAACTCAGTCAACTGGTTCTGGCACAGAGGAGAGGTGAGCACTGATTCAGCCATGTTAAAAAAACAAGTACTTTGAAAACACCTGCTTTACATTTCCTGAAATGTTGGTTTTACAATATTTATGATGGGTAATTATGGTATTACATCATTGTCCTACACCTTAATGTTATTCAGCAATAATGGTGCTTTATCTAGATTTATATGCCCTGTTTAAAAGATATACCCTGTAACAAGTAACAAGTGTTGCTACGTTAAACCATCAGTTTCGGGTCTGTTTAGTTTTGTTCTGTTTCACTAAACACATGAAAAAAGTATATGTATTAACACGATAGTATTAAAACTTACTAATGAATTTTAGAAACGTAAGTGTAAAACAATTTATATATTTTTTGAAAGGCTTATTCTGTGAAGCAAGCATTTGGTCATTACAACAGAAATACTGGCAATAGTGTTTAAATTGTCACAGTTTTATGTGTTTTTTTTCCACATTTTAACTTAAGATTTTCCTGGTATATGTCATAAGTGATCCCTGTTATCTGGGTAAAGGCCACTGATGCCATTTTGGTAAGATCCCTTGGCTATGACTCCCTCTTTCTTAAGCAGAAATTTTGTCTGGATATGATATGACAACCCCCTACACGGATGCAGAACGTTATTGGGTTTGGACCTTGTCAAAGAATTCAAAATGTTATGCCTGAATCTCTTCTCCCTCAACAAAAAACTTAACTACTTAACTTAATTAGCAAAGGTTAACTTACTGGTCATTACTAAGTGCACTTAGTGCTGTTTACCATTCAGTATATCCATGGTTTTAACTTGTTTGCTGATCGACAGGCCTACATCTGTATATCTATATATACACGTATATAGCGCCTATAAATGTAGAAAATAAATGTAGGCTAGTCCTGTTTCGAGATCTTTACAATTCACAATATAGATCAAAATCTTAGAATACACAGAATACAAAAGTACAAAATCTTAAGAGCAAACACGTAAAGTGAATAACAAAATGTGTAAATAAGTTACTGATTTCTTTTTATGAGCAGACGTAACGCACCTTGCTTGCCCTCAGGAGTCTGTGCGCGTGCGGGTGAGGGGAACCACAGCCATGACAGCGCGACGCACAGCGCGAGCACCTGCACTGCTGAAGCACACATCTTTATATTCCAGTCCAAAAACATGAATTACTCGTGCCGGAGATACATACAACTTCTGTACAGATCCGGTGTTCTACATCTGATATCAAAAAACAGTAGCATCGCCTAAAAGTGAGTGCTACTGTGAATCCAAAGTTGTGCAGCAGCGCGCTTAGTCTGATTCCGTAACTCCGGCTGATTAACTCTGTGCTGTGATTCACACACTGATTGAAGGAGCGTGTGTGGAACAAAATCTAGGTTGCCCAGTTCTTTTTTTTTTATTTCCACTCTCCGGTAAATAAGTTCACAAGTAGCTGAAGTCCAAAAACAAAGGCGCCCTATCGACAGGAAGAGAGACTGTACGGTGGTTGCTCAGGAGGTTTCGGTGTTATTTCACCTACCTGCTTACAACCGAGTGTAAAAATGTCGCAGCCGCTGATTGGCTCACGGGCTGATCAATGCACCAATCAAATGTCTCAGCGTCGAAATCCCATCACTGTGAAGTGTACTCACTACGAAGAAGAAAACAGTAAACACATTCTTAACCGCTGGAAAGACGGTTGGAAATGATGAAGATAACATGTAGATATCACGTGCATAAATGTGTATTGTGTGAAGCTCTGAAGTTGGTCTCCGTTTTAGATGTACTTTTTCTAACTTCAATGGCCCAGTGTTAATAATAAGTGACAAGGGTTTCAGACGTAAGAAAGGACGTCACTGTGTACAAGTGTCTACTGTTTCTGTGGTAGAATTATGATTTATATAATAGCTACATTGTCCATCAATTTCCCAATCCGACTTCGACCGCCAAGGTTCACACCATTGCAGCTGTGCGTCACTTCAAAACAAAAATCATTCAGTTCTAGTGAAATAGTTACTCATGAATCACGTGCAACTGTAAATACAGTACCAAAACATTTATTCAAACAGCTACCAAAGAGATCACTCAGATGAAAGTCATGTTTTCTAATTCTTGTTTGTCATGCACAGACTATTGACAATAAGAATTTTGCGAAAACAAAAACTTAATTTAGCGAGGCATTTTGGAAAGCTTCATAATTTACTTGGATGGCCCGCAATGAGTAAAACCTATTTAAGAGTATTTATCAATGATTGGAACTGTGGAAACTTTGAGCAATTGAAATCCTTCCTACACCTACAAAAATGAAACAATAAAAAAATATGTCAAATATAAGCTTGTATGGATACGTTAAATATTGATTCAGATTTTAAGGAACATATCTACTTATTCATGCACACTATATAAAATAGCATCTGCAGATATTCATGAAAATGGGATTTTGAAATGCTACAGTGTGGGGACTGTCATCCTATATCCTGATAGCAGAACAAAATCCATGCCCTCCATGGTTTTTGGCACCCCTCATAACGATCAGTAAAAGGGTTATAAGAAATTCAGGTTTTGGTGAATTAAAGTTTGTGAACAATTTAAATGTGTCTGTATTTCTGCGTAAATATGACCTAATAATTATCATCAGGGTTTCATACAACTTATTAATTAAAAGTAGTTGGTGAGAACCCAGTTAAAAAAAATGGGACAAAAAAAAAATAGCCTACTTTTAATATACTACATTTATCTGAGTGGCAACATGTGAACCCTTAAAAAGAGTTAATTTGAACATGAAATTATAGTTGGGAGTTCTTAATCAATGATTTAACAATCAGGTGTGATTGACTCCACAAGTTCACAATCAGATAAATGTGTTCAAATTTCATTCCAAATTCAAAAGTTCATTTCGAGAAAGAAAAACACTAAATTCCACCATAAGAACCTTATTCCCTTTGTAAAACATGGTGATAGTGTCATGATTTGGGTGTGTTTTCTGTAAATGGACTATTATAGCTTGCAGTCATTAATTAAACAATGTTTTCTGCAAAATTTCAGGACATATGTTTGTGATTTGTATCTTAAGAGAATGTGGGCCAAGAAGCAATTCAGCAATGCTATTAATTTCCTACATTAGTTTGAGATTAAGACACTTACATTTTTTTATATCAGGCTAAAAACACATTTACACAGGCTTTTGATTAGTCCTACTGGGGCCAACGTTTGCGGTCATGTCTGACTTGACTGCCTTGTCATGCCCTGACCATTGACTGGGAATGTATGGTGGGCTGTCCCAATTTTTGATCTTGAATATCTTCATAGTCAAATAGATTGTGATAGTGAAACCAATGTCTTATGTGATCCCGCTTGGCTGTGTTATGTTATAGTTCCTCTCGTTCTAGATATGCTGCTATAGCTAATGCTACACATGGTATCAGTGATTGTTAACTGATTATGTAGCTCTTAACAGCAACTAACTACATTTTTTCTCAGAGATTGTGTTCTGGTACAGCTGGAGCTACACACATAAGGATGTTCCTCGACATCATTCATTCATTATCTTTTCCGCTTATTCCACTTGGGGTCGCGAGCCAGCCGGTGCCCACCCGGCAACTCTGGGCGCAGGAACAATCCATCGTAGGGCACACTCACACACACATGCACTTACACATTCATACACTAAGGGACACTTTAGAGACACCAATTAACGTACTGGACTGTGGGAGGAAACCGGAGTACTCGGAATAAACCCACACAGGCACGAGGAGGACATGCAGACTCCACACAGAAAGGTCCTTCGTGCTGTGAGACAGATGTGCTAACCACTCAGCCACCGTGCTGCCCTCCTCGACATTAGTGCCACTCAAGTTTCAACTGTCATCATGCCCTGGTAATGCCTGGTTATGCCCGGGCCAGAGGGCAATAATTCCCTCTATTGCTTGGCTGTATACCGGACTAAACAATGCAGATATGCATATTTTTCAGCTATTTTATTCCATACTTTATGTGTCTGTTAAGATTTACTTAATTTCTGTTTTTGAACTATTCATAAAGACTTATTTTACTAGCTGTATTAATTAAATTTTTACTTATATTCATGTTTTTCCTTTTCAGTGTTGCCCTAAGCTCAGTTTGGTATTGGCCTTAGACAATAGAAGATAAACTAAAACTGTAAAGCTGCTTTGAGACAGTTTCATTGTACAAAACGCTATATAAAAACAATCTGACTTGACTTGACAACAACCCATGCATTTCCACTGCAAGGAAATATACTTGTTTTTTCTCTAACTTGCTAATGCACACCAATTCTGAAAGGCTTGGGGCATAACTGTCTAAACAGCCTTTCATGGAATGTGCAAGCCTACAGATAGGAATGCATTGGGTACATTTCTAAATGCCTCAAATGATGCAAATAACAATATACAAAAATAATTAAAAGTGAATAATACATCAGTGTGCTATCAATTATTTCCTCAAACTCTCTTGACTGATGTGAATTGCAATGCTGATGTGACCATGTAAGACTGTGTTACACTCAGGTAACTTATGAACAGCATGACAACCTATAATAAACAACCAAATACGATGAAAATATTTTTGTTTAGCTTATATTGAGCTTTTTATGTTTACATTAGCTTAAACTATTATGTGATCATATGCAGTTGAGAGTTATAATTTTTAATACACATTTAAAA
Organism: Parotocinclus spilosoma; assembly: GCA_033117975.1. NCBI lineage: Eukaryota > Metazoa > Chordata > Actinopteri > Siluriformes > Loricariidae > Parotocinclus > Parotocinclus spilosoma. The sequence continues at coordinate 3,908 of JAVSBV010136805.1, read as the reverse complement.
ATAATTTTAAAAGGAGGTTGGTTTGTCCTGTACATATGTAACATACACTCCTTTGTTTCTTATGTTACAGAAACGTTGAACACCCATTATGAGATGGTTTAGTTGTGTATTTGTCTGTTTTTCGAAAACTGGTCATATAAAATGCACACATGCATTATTTATTTAAGTTTATTTGTGAAAATGCTATTGTTGAAAGCTTGGTCTCATTTTTCGTCTAGTAACAGGGTGCACATAAAACTATAATTGGCCTTTTGTCAGAACACTTCTAGATCTTTTTTCAAACAGAAGATGTTTATGAGCACAGAGTGGACCAACAGGTTTAAAAAGACTGGTGCTTCCTGCATCACCGGTTTTATAAAGCAGTGATTGAAAACAACACGCACACAAACAATTCCTGGTGATGTGACATTCCCCACCAGTAACTGAACTGAACTGGGGCTAAATTAGGTGCCAACGATCAGCTTTGTTATAAAAAGTTAAAAACAGCACAGATACTGCATTTATCACAGCACAAAACATTTGTAATAATGAGATCTGGTGACTGTAGAAGTCATTTGAGTTCAGTGAACTATACTGCTTATATAAATTAGGGGATACCCCAAAATGAAATATCCCCTAATGAAATACTCCCTGACTTTTTTTGAACAGTGTAAATCATGTTCATAAAACCTGTCTGAGATGATTTGAGCTTTGTGACATTGCACCTTATCTTGCTTGTTAGCTACACTGTGATCATAAAAAGATGGACATAAAGGTAGGCTGTGTTGTGTGGCTCAGTTGGTATTAAGAAGCTCAATGTGTCCCAAGAACCACCCCCCACCCCCATGCCTCAACCTTTGAAACATGGTCAGTTGTTTGTTTTTAGCTGACAGGAGTAGAACTCGGTCTTCTGCTGCTGTACTCCATCTCCCTTAAGGCTTCACATGTTCAGCATTTAAAGATGTTCTTCTGCATACTTCAATTTTAATGAGTGGTTATTTACATTACTGTTCCCTTTCTTTCAACTCAACCCAGTCCAGCCATTCTCCTTTGACATCAGCATCAACAATGCATTTTCATCAGCATCATGTGCCAGCACAGTGGATATTTTCTATTTTTCAGACCATTCTCTGTAAAGCCTAGTGATGGTTGTGTGTGAAATTCCCAGTAAATCAACAATTTCTGTCCAGCACTAACTACCACCTGACATTCACACTCACTTAACTCACCTTTCTTCCCCATTCTGCTTTTCCCTTAGAACTTGTATATCCCACACACCAATTAATTTATTAGGGACACTTATTCAACAGCTTGTTAAAGCAAATATGCTATTTGCTGTCTAGTAGTAAACTGTATTACAACATGTTGTCAAATCATAAAATGTTTATATTATGTATTATACTATTTTTTTAATTAATCAGTAATTCATCAGTAATTCCTCAGCTTTCTACTCCTTTTCTGGTAAATCACTTTTTTATTTGAAAAATACCAGTGAGGACTAGTAAGGAGGTCACATCACAGTATCACAGTCTGGGACTTTGAGATACATTCCCAGTAAGTTAATGTCTGCCAAGGAAATAGCTCAAAGCTCAGTAAGTCTCTCATTCTCTTTCTATCACTATCTGCAAAATTTATCTCACCACTGCTGTAGAGAAATGAGTTCACAAGTTCACTCAAACAAGATTGTACTATATAGATTTCCATGGCAGGAGAGGTAGGTCAACATATACCAGAATCATGAATAGGTAGATACTAAGGGTATTATCAGGACTTGAATAAGATTTTGCACAAGTCCAATTGACTTTGTTTACAGTGTTCTGTGCATAGCAGGAGTCTGATTTTATTACAGTGCCAGTTGGACCCTGCACGAGTGTTCGTGACAATGTGGTAATAAGGCACCCTCAGCAGGCTTAACCGATAAATGTGCTCTTTATTTCCACTATCTTATCAGGCTGTCACTATGGCTGCATGTAGGATTAACACACGCACCCTGATATTTTTGCAATTCTGATGAATAATTGCACTACGTATCGATAGCGAAGAGAATACTCAGTGGCTTGCACAAAGCCATGGTATTTTGTATTGTGGACACAAGCGAGTGGAAATGTTCATTGTTTTAATTTGAGAGTAATCTTAAAAGTCCAGTCAGTGTACAATATGTGGTGTACTATGTGTGGTGAGGTGAGAGAAAGATTTTAGAAATCACCTTTTAAGGTTGGGGTACTCATATGCATATGTATAATTGTTTTTAATGTTTACACTGTTTAAGCTTTTAAAATACCTGGTAAACATGGTCACACACACAAAAAAATTTGAAACAACAGCAATCAGAATCACACTAGACAAAACTGAGTTAAAACACACATGTAAAAGGTGAGCCACCTTTCCAAAGTCTTATCTACAAACATTAAACAAACAACCATTAAAAAAAAAACTTGCTAAAACTCACATCTCGGTGCCAGCCCCATACCCCAGTACCAATAGACAATCAAACAAAAAAACAGTTCACTTCATTAAGTCAATAACTTAAACCATGTTTATTAATTTGTTTGTAATACAGAATATAAGGCCACAAACATAACTGACAGGACACTGGTTGTGAATCACACATTACAGTTAAGCAAGTGTGGATAGCACAAAAATAAAATATATTGAAAAAATGATAATTTAAGACTCTTTAGATGCTTTGTGTAAATGGTGTTGGAAATCAGGGACAGTAACAAATCTGTTACTTTTTGTCTATCCGTCACACTTTGTTTCTGCTGAGATTCAGTAACACAGTAGTACATTGCACCAGTGCTACATTATGCATGTGGTTATGTTGTAAAAGCGTCTGCCTTTAAAACAAATAAACGAACATGACAGAGGGGATTTATTGTCTGTTAGTGTCACTCCAGAGTGAGAGTGTGTGTAATCCTTCTGTGTTGAGAGATTTGCAAAAAAAGTTTCCAGTACTGCTGGTTCAGTAAATCGGCATTAAGGACTCCTCAGTGTAAAGAACCCTCAGAATCACCAGCAGTGGTGTTAGTAACATACATGTATTGTTTGTAGAATCGGTTATGTTTGCTGTTTTTGTTGTAGCATATTGTAGAATGGTCAGTAAAACATTGTCATAATAAAAAGGCAGTAGTCCAGCATTCACGGGATAATGGTTACCAAGTACCATGCACTACTTTCTAAACAGATGCATTAGTAGCATTCAGAGAGGATATTTTTATTCTACAGAATGTGTAGGTACTGCCTGAAAATGGATTAGCCTAATCAAACGTGAGGCGTTTTCATTCTCTTGCGCACAACATTTCAATAAATAAAATAAATACAAGAGCATATGATACAATATGAGAAAATAAATATCAAAGCAGAATTCACATTCTTTGGGGGTAATATGTTACAAACCCTCACATTGTGTAGAATAAGCAGAATACTGACAGGTACAACACACACCAAGAAAAAAAAGAGAAATGCAACATAATGCAGTTTATCCCAAAACAATGTAACTGTGTCTTTGTGTATATACTTGTAGTTTATCATTTGTATTTGCTTACATTATACAGCTCCTCACAGCATAAAGCAAACATGAGCTATATTCATCTGTATCTAGAAATATTTTAAAACACACTGTCAAAAGACTGTAAAAATACATCGTTCAGCAACAATATCAATTGTCAATTAATACACAAATAATTAACTGCAGGGACTACGAAGGACAATTCACCAATATATATTTATCTATCTTTCTACGTATCTATTGATCTATCATTCAATCTATCTGTCTATCTATCTATCGTTCTACTTAACTATAAATTACACTACCTATCACACTGTCTATCAAACTACCTATCCATCTGTTAACTATCTCTATCTATCTATCTATCTATCTATCTATCTATCTATCTATCTATCTATCTATCTATCTATCTATCTATCTA
>JAVSBV010136795.1:0-16750 GCA_033117975.1 Parotocinclus spilosoma | reverse complement strand
GACTTTGGACTGTTTTTGACGCTGATTTTTGCCTGCCGTTTAAAAATAAAGCCTCTCCACCTTAAGCTGCATTTGCCGCCACTATCTCCAGCGCGGTCTGACATGGTGTTAGACCAAAAGCTTCAGGTAATATTTACATCAGGTGTGATCCAGAGAAAAATTCATCCAGTGAGCAGCAGTTCAGTGAACAAAATCACTTTGTTGATGTCTCACTGTTGGAAAATTTCCAGAGTGGCTATAACAACTCAGAATAAATCCTGATGCACATGGGGTAAAACAGGTAGGCCCTATCCTTATTAGTACAGTGTTCCTAATAAATTGTTTTGGCTGGCAAAACATGTTACTATTGTTACAGGAACATGTATTTTTATACAGATATAGTATAAACCAGTAAGCATGGTCATAATCATAGCCTGTGTAGTCTCTGGTTTGCACTTAGTGGTGAACATATATTCAGTTTATTCATTTAGACAAGCAAGAATCAAAAAAGTAAAGTGAGTGATATTGCACTACTGAACAATCACAGCCAGCACTCACCCGTTGCACTTTGCGGAGTTTAGCTCCAGCCAGAGCAGCAGCCAGGCCTGAGGGAGCAGGGAGAGGAGGGGGTATAGGAGGTGGTACAGCAACTGGAGGAGGAGGTCCGGGAGGAGGTGGAGGAGCTGGAGGACCCATCATGGGAGCAGGAAGGTGAAGAGGGGGCGTGGAGGAGAGCATAGATGGGTGCCCTGGAGGGATGGGTGGACCTGCTGAAGAAGAAGAAGAAATTGCAATAAGTGAAAATGCTTTATTCATTTGGAGTGTGTAAACATTTAGTATTTCAAGTTAGAAACTGATATAATGTATAAAAATGACTATACCTAGCTCCTAATTAATTTAATTCTCGCAATTATTTAATTATACACTCACTGGTATCCAGTTACTGATATCCATTCCAAACTGATAAGATAGATTACAATACAACATGAGCAACTCACAGAATTTCATGTAGGTCAAACATTTAGTTTGCATTTAATTACTAGAAAATGAAACTAGAAAACGACTAAACATCTCAAACATCATTTATTACATTACATTACATGATTATATATATTATATTATATTAGCAAAGAAACAGACCATCTGCAAAGAAACCACCATCAGACCACTACTGACTAGATATTATAGGAAGGATGGACCATTCCTAGTACATGACTGACATGGTAGGGTTTTGCTAATGTGTGCAGAGCTGGTATAAGCACAACATGGCCAAACAGTGCATTCAATGTTTAAAATCTTAACACTGCTGTACCTCGTGGACATTTCCCAATGCTACACACACAAAAACGTACCACTACAACGCCAATGGTGTTGAGGATGGTGCGTCATTATAACCATAACTGGTCAGTTGTGATCCTTTTTGTCCATTTTCATTTGCAGATAGGGAGGGTGATAAATGGCTTCCTAGCACAGGACCACTGAGTCTTGGCAATCTGGTGATTAGAACTAAAACCAGAAAGTGTACAAAACACAGCAACCCAAAATGTCAAGGATGCCAGTAACTCATTTGTACTTGGAAGAGTGCCAGAAGCCCACACCTGGGCTTAACAGTAGCATTGAACAGCATAACAAACATACTATACCTTCCTTTGCCACAGGGAATTGAGCACTGGTTCCCAATCCTGAGACTCTCTATGGCATGAGTTCTCACTTCACCGGTACAGTTAAGCCCAGGCATCGTTTCACTGGCACAATAATGCCCAGACGGTTACTGGAGCCCCCTCAGTGAAAGCCTAAGTACTAGCTCTAGTATCTCATAAGCTCCAGAGGAAGGTTCCCCGGTGTCCGTGCCACAAGGTTGAGGCTGGGTTTGTAGTTGTCAAATATCCAGACCAGTGGTTCCCCCTACATTACAAGACCTTTCTATTAAATCTAAGCCCCATTTAGAAAAAGACGGAACAGGCTTACATTTACTATGACTTTTATTCCATTGCAGACAGTATGTACTCATGATATTTTATGTTTTTTTTTTGTCAACTTCGTTTCATTTGTTAATACACATTTAATCTTTCATTTCAGGCAAAACACATTGGAATTTAGGAATTTAGGGCTAAAATGAGGCAAAGAAACTAATATTGATGGGCAAAGGTGGGCTGAGTTTGACAGAAAATGTGTGAGAAACCATTACAGTGTGAGAAGTCATTACAATGTTCCTCAAAGAATGATTCTTCCCTGCAGTGTATAATGCCATTAAATAAAAAAAAAGGAATCTGCTGGAGTTTCAATAAGGGCAAGGGTGCACATTCAAAAATATTCACATTCACAAATACAACCTAAAATTTAACTAAGCAAAAAAAGCTTATGTACAGAAGTGGCATCGATTTTTTTTGGGCTCAAAATATGTAAATGTGTATTGTATGTAATCAGACAGTAAAGTACATTGAGATGTTTGAGAAACATATGCTGGCATCCAGACAACATTTTTCCAGGGACGCACATGCATTTTTCAACAAGACAATGCAAAATCACATACAGCACACATTACAATGCACCATTTTTTGGAATGTGTTGCAGGCCTGAAATTCAGGAATAGAATTTTATTAACGAATGATGATGTTGACCAGAAAAAGCAATCTCAGGTTACTCCTAATCTCTCGTGCTCTCAATGAAATAAAAGTCAAGGTAAATGTAACACACACTGTGTTTTCAAGTTTGTGTCCCATGCTGTCGCAGCTTTTTCAGATTTGGTTTAATATAGTGCTCACAAAAATGAGTGGATATTTCAAAATGAAATATCCCATAATTAAATATCCCCTAATTTTTGTAAGCGGTGTATATATGGTCACACTTACACACTGAGTGTATATATGGTCACACATACATTGAGTATGGCGAAAGGTTTTATTTGTACTTCCCAATACTTCTGTTATATCTGAGGTGGAGATACATTTTACTGCACTGCTATAAAACTAAAATACAGTGAGATGTCAGTTTATCAGTTACTATATTTACATACCAAACAGAAGTTAGTCTAAAGTCTACCACACTAGAGCACACCTTACACAATCGTCCATAATAACAGACAAGCTTAGGCAGTTGAGTCATGGTCTTTGCAAGGGAAAGAAGGTAATGACTCAATAATTTTCTGGTAAAGCAAGCCAAGTTGTTCTTATTTCCAGATGTGTGTAATGCAAATGCACCGGTATATCTAACCGAACACTATACGACAACAGCTGTAATGTCCTAAACACATTCTTTATAGCAGATATAAGACATGTGAGTCATTGGTCTTGCTTTGTGTGCCAGCTGTAGGCCATGTGTGTGGGAACCCTACTAAACTCTGTACACACACTCCACATGGACAGCTGGATGGTGTCTGTGTTACTTACTGCTGAGTGCTGTGGCAGGCTGAAAGACACGAGGGGGTGTGGTCTCGGGTGATACAGAGCTATAAGAAGGAGGCATGCTTATTATGGATGGTGTGCCATAAGGTTGAGGCTCTGAGTGGAAAGAGGTGGCAAACTGTGGCTGATGTGGGTGGCCGTCACCAATGTGAGGAGGCTGAAGGAAGCCCTTGTAGTGGATTGGGTGGAAAGGGTCAACAGGCACTTTGGGGTGGCCAGGTTCAAGAGGCAAGCCCACAGGATGATCAACAGGCTTGACTGTCATGGGCATGGCTATAGTGGGTGAGGATGCAGGTATCTGAGAATGCATGTGAGCAGAGGACAACATGGCATGTTTTGGGTCAAACTGGCGTGTGGTAGGGGGAGACAGAGGGATCTGTCGGACATTTCGAGAAGGTAGTGTACCCCCTGGCTGCACAGGGGAGAAAGCCGAAGCCAGGGAGGTTGAGAGCTGTGAAAACTGCTGAGTCTTTTTCTTAGAGGCGTCCGCCACGTGAGAGACACTCTCTCGTTCCTGTGGGGAAGAGGAGGAAGGGGGGGATTTGGCGAGTCGGGAGTAAGAGGGAAGGGTGTTTGAACGGGACTGTTTGTATTCTGGTGGAGGGGTGCTGGACTGAGAGGCAGACACTTTAAACTGAAGGGTGGACACTAAGACAGCATGAGACAAATGGACGGACACAAGTGACAAACAGGAGAGAAAAGTGACAGTGATGAAAATCAAAAAGAAAACAAAATTCCAACAAATGATTAATGGTGAAAGTAGAACCACAGTCACAGATGTGACATGCTCTGTACAGATTGTATTAAGTCTCAGCTGGCAGACTACAAAATGAGAACGTTTCCGAATTTATGTGATACGGTCGCCTCCACTGGACTTGATACAAGTGTAAGCAAAGCAAGAGAGCAAAAAACTGAGAATGGGTGAGCTAAAGAAAAATCATTCTGAACCTGTCAGTCCTTGGAATGGGTGTGTACTACAGAAGCCTGCAGTTAACCCAACATGAGGGCTATTTTAGGTTACCACAAAGCATAGCTGCATGTATCTGCATGTGTGCAGGCAGGCTTTGCCGCCCTTCCACAACATTTGCATAGTTCTTACCTGCTGACCCAGATGTCCGTCGCTCTCTCTCGATCTGCATCTGATGCTGCTCCATCATATGCCTACAAATGATAACAAATGTTAATAAAGAGGCCAGTCTCCGCTCTCAGTGCATGTCTGGAGAGGGAATCTGGAACACAGATTTATTTAAGCAGCAATTCACATTTACAACCCAGTCCAACAGCTTATGTAGTTGGAGCCCTGCTTTAAAACAAGAAATTATTGTGGTGCACTTTAAGAAGTGCTTATTGCTTTTAGAACGTTTCTAGATTGCTTACATTTACATCTAACTGAAATATGAATGCTCTGGACAAACCATTAGAAGCTTGTGAGTTCCTGGCCCCTGTTGGGCTGTTAAGCAGGGCCTGTGACCTTCAAATGCACACAAACACCCGGAGTCTTGATTGCACATGTACAGGTTTTACTGATGTTGATTTTTGTTCAAAAACAAATTGACTATTTCATGTCCAAACGGGCCCAATAAAGAAGCATTCGATTTTCAAGGTTTGATTAAAATTCAGTTATTGATTTTAAGATTTTTGCTGTACCATAAATGCAATTAATGCATGGTGTTTACATTCTTTGAAGATGCTGCTACCATTCGTGATAAGGATCTGGTTTGATGACACTGTCAGTGTGCACTGACAACTATATAATGTTACTCTAAATTGCTTGATTTTGAAGTAAGTGCATACACTCCATTCCAAACATATTGAAACATTCCAATACATATATAACTGAGGCCAATCCTTTGATTTTGACATTAAAGGATGAATATGAGACAAACTATCAACATTTCAGCTTTAATTTACAGGTATTTACATCTTGATATGATACACAGTTCAGAAGGTAGCACCTTTTTTTTTAACCCACCCATTTTTATGTGACTGTGAGGTGTGTTTTGTTGCCCAAGTCTCTACTGCTACAACGATTATTCAAACAATAATGAGTGTATATGCTCTGTCTTCTTTTAATGTCAAAATCCAAATGTTTTCAGACGACAGCAAAAATAAAAGGATTGGCCTCACTGTTCCAGTAATTTTGGAGGGGATTGTAGGTACATTTACACGTCCCTAAATATCCAAAATCTTAAAGCCATAAAACCTTGTCACTCAAGACAAAAAATATATATATAGTATAAAAAAATTCTAATCAGTCAGTGTATCTTTATAATGAATCTTCTAACAGCAAATGTGTTAAAGCCAGAGTAAATAAGCTAAACGTTGACTGTTTGTGAAAAGTATATTCTGCAGATTGTTGGAGGTTGTTGGCCAAAATATCACAATACTATCTATCCAATACCATCTATCCTGCCTTTAATACGGTGCAGTCGCCTCGTCCCCTTTGCAGAAAAGCACCCCCCAAAGTATGACATTTCCACCCCCGTGCTTCACGGCTGGTACAGTCTCACCTTCCTTCTTCCTCCAAACAAGGTGAGTGGAGTTCATACCAAAAAGATCTATTTTGTCTCATCTGACCACATGACTTTCTCCCATACCTCCTTTAGATCATCAATAAAATGCAAAATAATTATTTATAAATTATTATTTATAATATATTATTATTATTATTTATTCTATATTATTATTTATAAATAAAGTCGGATTCTGATTTAAAAATCATACAATGTGATTTTCGCATTTTTTAAGATTCTGTCTTTCACAGTTAAAGTGTACCTACGATAAAAATCACAGACCTCTCCATTCTTTGTAGTATCAATGTATTCGTCAATGTATCAAATAATTATTTTCCCCACTGTGTAGATCCATTACACGACATGCGAATATAGAAAGTGGTCACAATTATTGTGGTTTCTTTCCTTTCAGCGGCCAAATGTTAGAGGTTCTTTAAGCACAGCTGGTAAACTTTCTGTTCTGTTTATTTGATCAAGCTCAAAACTATATATACACAATAGTTTCAAATGGCAAAACGATTCTACTCTGAAACAGAAAGGCTGTATGTTGAGAAGCTTGTACAGAGATGTGCAGGACAACCAGAAAGACCACATAGTACAGCCAAACTAGCATAAACCTTCTTTAAATTTACATTTGTTAATTATCCAGATACAACAATATACCCCAATTGATTATGGGTTAAGGGCTTTGTTTAAGGCTCCATCAGTGGCAGCGGTGGGAGTTGAATCCTGGACCTTCTGGTCCACAGTCTAGCACATTAATCACTAAGTCAGCACAATCCCAGCAACATGCTTTGACCAGCACAGAGCTGTAGGGAATTTATCCGTGTTATGCATGTAAACAAATGTAGGGGAAAAAAGTGTTGAGGTTGGCCAAACAATGTTATGTGTACAGCCATCGTCAAAATGGAACTAAACCGTAGTTAACTATATAACAGGGGCAGCTCATTACTGGCTGTCTTTGTTAAGCAGATTATAAAGTTAAGTTATAAGACATTGTAACACAAAAGGAAGGTGGTTGATGATTTGTTAATTATTGACCCAGAAAATCAATAAAATCTACTGAGAACATAGGCTGGTGTGTTCTGTTTAGTTTGTGAAACTTTTGTCATATCCAATGGATTGGAAAACATACAGAGTGGAACTGTAAATCTTTTGTTTAACCACTAGAGGGCACATAACCATTTTAAGACCATGCTATGGTAGATGGCTTGTACTGTATTTCCTGATTATTAAATAATGCACTTAAACCCACCCATCAACGCTGATTCATGAAGTGAAAAATCAGTACATCACCTTGTGAATAATGAACATCATCTTCCAAGAGAAGAGCGTCAGTGTCGCCTTTCTTAATACAGTTCATTTGGATTTTTACAATACAATATTTACTCACTGCTGTTGCAGAAAGTAATGTAATAAGGATGGACTTGTCCCTGCAACAGGCGGCAAGAAGGCCCTGGGTTCAATCCCAGTGGCCTGGGTCCTGTCTGTGTAGAGTCTGCATGTCCTCCCAGTGTTTGCATGGGTTTATTCTGGGTACTCTGGTTTCCTCCCACAGTCCAAAGACATGCACGTTAGGTTAATTGAATACTCCAAATTGGCATTGACTTGTGTGTATATATATATATATAACTAGTCTTGAGATGAACTTGTGTATAGATATAACCTTGTCTGGTTATATCTATACATCTCTGTGGCAGAGATGGCTACTGATGCTGATAACGATGTTAAAGGAGCCAAATCACTGCAACAACACAATATAGTGGATGCACACAATTTACTGGCTACTTCAGCTAAATAAGACAGATGTTACTGCAGTACATTAAAAAAAAATAGGCATTGTGACACATGATCTTTGGATAAAGCTGTATCTAGGGCCAAAATGAATATGATAGGCTTAAGGAAGAAACCTTAAGAGGACTAAGTAAGCTGATGCTTCATTACACAAGAAACATCATAATTACAGCAGCCTCCTGTTTTGCCCCCTAATTATCCTAATCAAAGTTATGGGGGGAGTTCTACAGCCTAACTCAGAATTCCCTGAGTGTAGTCAGTAATGTTTGAAAGTTTGTCAATTTTTTTTTTGAATTTTCAACATTTCGGCATAAACATGATTTTCACAAAGTAGATGGAAAGAACCCAGTTCAACTAACTAGACAATCTGTATACAGTTTCTGAACAGGTCAAGCTCTTTAGAAATGGTTTTGAAACTTTTTCCAGTCTGATGAGCATCAAAAACTACTTTTAAAGGTTTTAAAGCAAAGCATTTGTTAAAAAGGACCCTGTTCCTAAAAGCACAGTGTGCCCAGTCATACCTAAATGTCATTGCATTGATTGACAACACCTGACTCTAATTCCCCTTTCAAATTAACCGATAATCCTAGAGGTTCACATACATCTAGCACTCACAGATGTGTCATATTGGATCATTTTCCACAATAAATAAATGACCATGTGAAATTCTCTTTATCTATGTTTTATCTAGATTTTTTGTTATTTATGCAGAACCACCACTGTACACCCTAGACAGAGAGCCAGTCAATTGCTGGCTTTCATGAAATGCACCACCCAGCCTTCATGTTGCAATCCCTATCTGGGATTTGAACCCAGGCCCTCAGAAATGACCATTTTTAGCACCTGAACCCTATCACTGAGCCACCGGAGGGGCATGTATGGTTAATACAATGTCTAACAAGACAAAACCATATTTTGTAAAGAAGAATTAGGTTTGTGTGTTCTCACGTAATGGATAGAAATATTTTTGCTACTGAAATGCAGCTGCTGTGCTGAGTCAGTATGCACACTTAGTTGTTATAGGGATAAAGAAAAACTACTCTGCCTGAAGATTGCATCAGCACAAGTAAAATTACACCTCTTGATAATTATTAAATATAAACTCATACATTCGAACTGGTTCTCGCAATAGACCTGTCATAACTATGTGTACCAACACTTTTGGGGTTATGACTGAAAAAAAATAGTCCATACAAATCCATACTTATCCATACAAATTCCGTCATTGTTTAAACTACACTAAACATTACCACGGCCACCGAGAGGAATGGAATAATAGTCGAGAATCTGGCAAAACATAATATTACAACTTTTTAGGCTGAAACACAATCCACAACAATCGGAGTTTACACGGTTTCCTCCAGTGTGTATTTTTAATGAACTAGTGGTGTGGAGTGTTTAAAAGAACTGTTCTAAATATTAGTGTAGCTGAAGTTACACTGCTCTCAAAAATTAGGGGCTATTTCAAAACGAATAGAAAGTGATTAAAAAGAAGCATTTGATTTTGTTTCATTAAACAAGATAATCAGAAAAGCAAATGAAAAGCCAAAGAAAGTTATTTTGATTAGACTAATGAGATGCAAACTCAATTATTGTGATTGAGTAGCAAGTCATATATTTATGGGATGAACAGAAGCATGTTAAACTGGACGAGAATGCTATGATCTGTGGTTAGCTAAAGACGATAATGCCGTTTGTATTGTATGTTTTTTTGCAGATGATTCATGTAATTTGAAGTATTCATGTAGTTATGAAATTGTTCATGTAGTATAAATCATTATGTATCCTCAGTTTCTGGATCTTTTTCTCTTAGGCCAAACTTTTTTAATTGCTTGTTCCTTGGATGTCCCTACTGAAGAATCTACTTATTTTTCAGCACTTTTTAATTTCTCGAGGACAATGTGGAATCAATACAAGGAAGGAGGAAGAAATACAAATAAATGTTTATTTAAAAATAAAATTTATTTAACCTACAATTAAATTAAAGTGAATCTGGAAAAAAAATTAATGGACAGAACAAAACCGTTGGCTCTCCACCGGAGGGTGGAAAAAGCGAAAAAAAAAAATAATTAATTTTTTATTTCAACCATCGTACTGCGGAGGATTCGCAAAATACCCCCCAAATTCTTTTTTTTTTTTTTTTATCATCGGCGGATCCACGAAACAAGCAATAAAAAAAGTCTGGCCTTACCCTCAAAAAAGGCACCATGCTTCAAAAAAGTAAGCAAGACTTTTTCCAAGAAATAAGTTTTCTTTTTACCTTTAAGTACATTTAGTAGCCCAATTTTATACTTCTAAAGGGTAAAACAATACTTCAACTTTTACTTATTTTTAACACACTGGTAGTACTTATGCTTGAATAAAGAACTTGAGTACTTCTGCTACCTCTGGATCTAAACTTTACACCAGAAGGGAGAAAAGCATGTGAGCTGAATGCTGGATTACCATTTGTAGGTAGCATGCATTATAAATGTTCTGTTCTGCTGGGAGCTGAGTGCCTATGATCCTGTTAGAAACATTTAGCATACTCTTACAGTCCTGTGCCATGCTGTGACTGAACCCAGGATCTTATACACCTGTCCTTATAGGTACTGCAGGAAGAGCTCTTCGAGATTAAGGCTGGCATGCATGCTTTTCTGATACGTAGCTTTTCTGAAGCAGAGGTGTTGGTGGGTTGTCTTTGTGGGGAATATTATGTCTTGTGACCATTTTAACTTATTGGTAAGAATAACTGCAAAGAATCTAAGTTTCCATGTTCTGATTGTGTACAATCTGTTTATTATAGCTTCATCTCAACCTGTGGTATGCATTTAGTCCAGTTCTTTTGCATGTTATTTACATATGAAGAGATGGCGGATATATTCCGGGACCTATGCAGTGGTGGTGCTACATCACCCTCTATTGTCAGGACTGTGCAGAAGCAACTACCACAGAGAAATAACAAATCTAAGTTGTGGTTGCTTGTAGCTGACACTGTCATCTCATATAAAATTATAGTAGTTTACTAAGATAACATTTAAACACTTGTTGTTGACTGTATTTGTAGCCTACGCCATATTATTGCCATGATCTCACTTTAGTTTGGATAACTACTTTGTCTGTAATCTTTTTTCTGCCCTGTACTCTTAGCACTCTGAGCCACTCTTTCCGATTTTCTAAAAACACTCTGTATTGATAAAGAGGGGAGGAAAACCCAAATTCAGAGACATCTGAAAATATAACTGCTGAAACTGATAGATAAGGAAAAACAAGGTTGGAGTGAAATCAGGGAATGAAGGAAACATCCATTGTAAGCAGGGAATGAACTGGGGACGTAGCACGCACCTAGCTTGTCAAAAGGCGAGGCTAGCTGTTGGTACACTGAAGTATGGTAGAGAAGGCACCCCAGAACTTGAAACAAAGCCAAATGGCAAAAAATCTAATTTTTTAACCTTTTCCTTCTTTACTAAAACTCATTTTAGAAAGCTCAAAAGAAACCTATTCCACACCAAAATCATCAGCCATGTCGGTCAGTCTGCCAGTTCTCTTTTCTAGGTTTATATACTGTGATCCACAGACAGAGTTACTTTGCTTGATTAGATTGGAGAGTTCAGGGAAAGATCCCCATTTGATTCCTAGTCTGGACTTTCTCATGCCTGTTATTCTCTGTCTGATGTCCATGCTGTATTTAGAGAAGATATTGTAATATAGTGAAATATGCTACATTGAAATTGATTTATGCATTTATCTTCAGTAACTGCTGTGTTCTGGTCTATTTAACAAGCTGACACTCAGGTGGCACAGGGTTGAGTGGTTAGCCCTGTGTCCTTACAGCGCCTTGATTTCTGGTTTGATCCTGACCCCAGACTCCATCTGTGTGGTCTTTGCATGTCCTCATGTGTCCGCATGGGTTATTTCCGGTGCTCTGGGTTTTCTCCACAAACAAGCATTAGCTTAACTAGTAATGCTAAATTGGCCCATGCCTAGTGTTGATATAACCTTGCGACTAGTATGAAGTATAGCCATTGATGCTGATGTGATGGTAAATAAAACTAGTAATAATAAACCTGACACTCATCTATCCTCTGTAAAACCCTACATTTAAACAAAAGTGGTGTTCCTTTACCTCCTTTGTGCATCTGTGTCGTCACTCACTGGTCCATTCTGCCTCTGACCAACTGGGCCTGCTGAAGACATAGAACATTTTTTAACAGAATTCTTTTAACAAAACATTTTAGTAGTTTAGTCATGAGCAATAGCATGCAGTAGAGCTATTCTGGAATGATAATATACATTAAAATATACATATTTACACCACATTATAGATGTTCCATAATTGTTTACTCACCAAAAATGGATCTTGAAATGCAATTACTAAAACTTGTATAGCAAAACTGCAACTCTGTTTTCAATACACTTTTCGCAAAACGGTAGGTTCTCTAAATTGGCTAAATTGAAAATTAAAATATCTTGTGGTACTCTGATAAACAACAGCCTATCAAAATGCCAAGCTTTATCTACCAATTGGCAACAGCTATTTCTCACTGGTGTAAATAGTACACTGGGCAAACCTCAAACTACAAATTATTAAGCTTTTATTGATCATGACCACCATCCATTTGCACACATACATCTTCACCAACCAATGATGGATTCATGTGGTGAAGTTATTGTGGGTGCTTTTAATAACCTTACACAATGTTTAGCCAGGGAGAGCACTGCATGAGATGTACATGAGGTGACTAATTAGAATATTCCATGTCCAGTGTTTAGTATTACTGTACAGCAGACACTGCCTTAGGTAGAACAATATTCATTTCATGAGGGCTGGAGAGAAGCCACAGTTCACGACCACATACCAAGTCAGGTCTGCTTTCCACAGCCCCAGACTGGCAGTTGGACCTTGGAAAACAACTAAAGGTCCCTGAACACATCGCTTAGACAAGGCTGCACTCAGACTTGATGAACTACTCAGATGCCACCAAGCAAGTAATCATGTGGGGGCTGACTGTGCATTGGGAAGAGCACATGGAGGAGGCACATGAAAGGAAGCAGGTGAAATACCAGGACCTGGTAGAGAACTGCAGAAGCCAGGGCTGGCGGGCACACTGTGAACCTATTGAAGTGGCTGCCAGGGGTTTGCTGGCCGTCTAACTTGCTCTGGTAGGGCTAGGAGTGAGCAGTGCTGTTGACAGGGGTGTCTTTATAGAAGCAAAAGAGGAAGCCACACAATGACTTTGGATAAAGAGGACAAGCCGTGGATTAGTGCTGCTGGGATGCAATCTGGGACATGATCAATCCCGGATGTGTCACTTGAGTGAGGGGGTCTGTGGTGGACTCAACACTCCTGATGATCCCTAGAGATGTATTTAAAGCCTTACCCAGCTTTCCCATGTTGTTTACGTAACACAAGTGTTCCAAAGTGCTGCATTTTGTAATCAGAAAATAAGTGTTTTCATTGTTTTACATTTCAGTGGTTATTTATAATTATTTAACTAGAATAGCCCACTGTAACAATCTTTTACAACCAACTACATTTTTGCAACAATAAAAATGCAAAAGGCCAAAACCTAGTGACAAGACGTTCATAGTTCTGATTTGAGCACATGTTGTTGGCTGGTAGAATTGTCCTGGTTTGTAATTTTGATGTTAAAAAAAAACACATTAAACATAAAACATTGGAATGTGATACAAAAATGTTTATATTGTATCAATGTAGTACTTAATGTAGCTACAGCATTTTGTTTTAAAGGGTTTAGTTTTAAGATTTAAGAGATTCATAAAATAAGGTGATAAATGGAAGACCTTGGAATGGCACAGGAAAACTGTAGTATTCCCATTATTTCTTATTTTTAAATTGTATTAATGAAATGTTCTGAATGATGTTTTACTTGATGGATTTCATGAATTATGTCTTGTTGATTCCTCCTAGAACTATATCATAATTAAATCCAAGCTCCAACTTGACTCTGTTGCTTGATGGATGAGCTGAGGGAAGGGTGTTCAGAGGTGACAGCATGGCTATCAGCTTACTCATGTGACACCCAGGTGCTGGGAGTGGGAGCACTGTGCTGATAGCTGTCTGCTTATCTATATGGCTTGAAGTAAAAGAGTTATAGCCTGCTAACTTATAACCAAGACTGGACAAGATGGATGTGCTTAGACCATAGTTGTGGGAAAATTAAAAGTGTCATTTAGACATGATTATTGAGAACCATTTCGTAAGTATACAGATAGGGACATAAAGGTTTGTTCAACAGGACAGATTGCTTTTTTTCTGAATTTTTTTTAAATTAAAAAAGATCATAAGAATGGAATTTATATACATTAGGGGGATTAATATAAATAGTACATATAGTACATATAAATAAGAATAAAACAATAAATGAAAACCTACATTCTTTGGAATATTCTGTTCTTAATGTATAAAAACAATGATCTAAGTATAAACTACAAAATTCCTTACATTTACAATGGAGGAAAGCTTAACAGGAAACTGATACATAATTACACTTTAAAACTAACAATTTCTGTGTGAGATACTGCATTAATGATGGATCTCCATATAAAACAAGCCCACAAAAAGGACTCCACTAGAAACAACCTCACAGAGAAATGTTAAAATAGAAATTTCTCTTAGACCAGAAATAGACTATTTAACTTGACAGATTAATGTGTGTTCAGAAATTTAAATTAAGTGAGCTTGGCATCAGTTTACCAATGATTACTGAAATGATAAAACAGCAGTAAAAGCTCATATCATAAAGTAAAATAGCAAAAAACAATGCCAGGAAATATAGTTAAGCTCTGCGTTACTGTGGAGCGCCTTTCCTTGAACTAGCCTCCACCCAAAACACATAACATGCTGCCGGGTTTGGATCAGCGATGCACTGAATACTGGAGAAACAGAACCGTGGTGGTGTAATGGTTAAGGTACCAGCCTACTAATACAAAGACTCTCAACAATAAATTGCTTGGATTGTGCCTTGCAAGTCTGCTACATGTTACAAATAATTCCATTTACACTTTTACTGGCGAAACAACGCAAAGGTGGGCAATGATTCTGATGACTGTCTTGACTCTGTCCATCCGAATCCCGCATTTGGCCCTTTCAAGGGCTCAGTATAAGCAGAACAAACCTAAGGAAAGTGTTCAGTGGAGGCATAACCCAGACTAACCTGCTGCCATCTGTATACATGAGCTCTCAAACTGGCTTGTGTTACTTTGCTAAGCTATTTTGGTTTGAATTGTAACATCTAAATATGAAAAACTGATGCAAATTGGCCTCTCGTGGTAAACATGGCTCATTTACTCTTCTTTTAAAACTCTCTATTAATAGCTACTGATTGAGATTTGGTGACTGTGAAGGCTGTTTGAGTACACTGAACATTGCCATGTTCAAGAATCTAGTTTAAGACTTTGTACTTTGACATGGAGCATTATCTTGCTAAAAGTAGCTATCAGGAGATAGTTTAATCACCCTTTCGAATATTTAAAATATCTCCAGTGTTAATAGGATGACAGCAGGCTAGCTGGCAAGCCATGTAGTAGCCATGTCAGTATTGTTTAGATGAACTTTGCTTAACCTCACTTATCACAGCCTTGCAGGCAGTCATATCATTGTCATGAACACAATACTACCAAAACCACAAATATTTTGACTAGAAATCACAGTCAAACTTGGTACTGCAGCACTGTTGTGTTTATACATAACACAAAACTTTCAGTTAAAACAAATCCTTTGTACCTCAGCAATGTGTACACCAGAAAAAAATCATTTCTAAATCATGGACCTGATTGCTCATGGTTGTTGCTTAATCCAGATCAGAAGAATTTGGCCCCATATTGCATACGTTTACAGCTGAAAATCTGTTTGTTATGAAATCATCCAGTTGTGACTTCAGAAAGTCAAAAATAATCTGTGCACATAACTTGACTCATTATATAACCATTAGGTTAATGACAGAGATAGCCAACTAAATATCTTCCAGAAGTGAATCAGGGCTCTGTCTGCTCTAAAATTAGCAGCAACAACAATCTACATGATTGATATTTTGCTTGCAGGACAGATGTATACAGCGACTTAAAAACAGACATATTGCATTTAAATATGCCCATTACTCCATGACTGAACATAAATTGCTCGGAGAGAACATTGATGACTCATTCTCTTTGTGACGGCAAGAGGCAGGCCACCTTATTGGCTTACACATCATCTGAGCGAGACATGTATCCATAAATAAGCTCACATGCTAACAAGCATTAATTGTGATAAACAAAACATGTCAGCCTAGTTTATACAAGTAAAAAATATCAGTTTATGGCTGAGCTGGTTTTTCTTAAAGCGGTCTTTTACATTTAAGGATCACAATCAAGTGTATATCCTATTTTAAAGTGGACATAAAATCTTAAAATCTAAAAATCTTTTAAAGTACAGACGTAAAATCTTTTGAGTACAGACATTTGGATATCTGGATTGCCTACAACCCCACAAACTGTGAAATTAGACAACCAAGTCATTTTTTTTGTTGGATGCCAAGTTCTGAAAAACATTCAGATTTATATCTTATTCTAGTATCACAAGGAGGTTCATTAGAATTATTCCACCTTTCTGCCAGTTTGTTTCTGGAAGCTCTGGATCCACTAGCATTATATCTAAGCTATGAGGTACACACGCTGTGGTTAAGTGGACAGACAATTTATATCACTACACATTCCTAATAATTGACCATAGTTTTCTCACAGCAGATGACTGCTACAGACAGAATGAGCAAGCACAAAAGAACAAGCTACACTATCTACACATATTACTGTCTTTACTTAAAAACATGTCAGTTGTCACTGTTGCAGTGTATGATCTGCTGGCTAAGGGTGCGGTGTTCTTTAAGCATAGATCATATCCTCTATATTCTCAGAAAAGAAAATTGTCTATACATTAACTATTTATATCAATAACTAAATTTATCATGATACTATGAAATATTACCCTCCCTATGTACGGCCTTCC
The DNA here is from genome assembly GCA_033117975.1 of Parotocinclus spilosoma. Taxonomy (NCBI): domain Eukaryota; kingdom Metazoa; phylum Chordata; class Actinopteri; order Siluriformes; family Loricariidae; genus Parotocinclus; species Parotocinclus spilosoma. The sequence continues at coordinate 74 of JAVSBV010136795.1, read as the reverse complement.
TTTACTTAGCCATGGCACTAGTGAGATTCAACCTTCGGACCGTGCTTTTTGTTAAGCTGCTTTGCAAGAGTAAG
>JAVSBV010136785.1:0-16751 GCA_033117975.1 Parotocinclus spilosoma | reverse complement strand
CCGGTAACCAAAAGGACAACAGGACATCTCTATGCTTGAGGAACATGCGGTCCTCATGATGGCATACAACCCCCCCCCCCCCACCACCACACACACACACACAGTGATCACTCTTAGTTTACAGTGCAGCGTGACTCTGTTAAAAGACAAGCACATTTGTAACACATAATAAATATAATCAATATTGTTAAAATACGTATTAATCAAAAATAACAGTATGTCACAATACATACCTGAAACACATTCCCAAAATATATTCTATTATCATGTAGGCCTAATGTGAAAAACTATTTACATGAAGTACTGTATATAAATTATTGAAGAGAACTGTGGTTTGTTGCTTAAATATTTTACTTTATTAATCCTTTTTAATATTATTCTTAAATCATACCATGAATCATTTCAAAATGATTATCTTAGCACTCGTGTCCGTTTTCAGGATCAGATTACCCAGCTTTCTATCATTTTTGTTTGTTTGATTTTTATAAATAAAACTGTACATCTTAATGCAACGCTTTACATTTGACTGTCATTCCTGCACTTGTGAAGCATGAACATCTGGCTTTTTGAATCGGGGAAACAGGACAAGAAACTAGGACATGAAAAAAACTGAAAATGTTCTTTTCTTGCGAGCCACAAAGCCATCAGTTGGATAATTCCATTTGCAAGACAATGGTGAACTGCTGTAATTTTGTTGTTACTCTTACATTACTCTTATTTTTACGGGTGCTGGAATCCTAAAAAGAGGCTAGGCATGCCTGTGTTACCACTTATACTCATGATAATTAAACAAGATCCCATAAACTTGGGTCTACAGATAAATAATGAGTAACTGGGACAAGCAAGGTGACTTGAAAGAATAGTGCAAATCCCTACATTATGCATCATACATGCCTACACTGTGAAATAAAATTCCCATTGTTTTATAGCTCTACTGCAACCAAGCATGGCAAGTGGTTTGCAAGCAATGTCAGGAATTTGAATAATATATTGTGTAATAATAATTTGAATTCAGCAATGATAACACACAAGGATGCTGTTATTTTGAGAAAATGGTCTGCTCAAATGATTTTACATAAAGGTTTCCCCAGCATCACAAGGTGAATGTATATTCCTTTATTTTACAAATTGTATGTTTCTAGTGTTTTTGGTGAAACACATAAAAATAATTGTTCTAATAGATACCAAAAGAGTCAAAGAGAAACAACCGGTGGGGATTTCATCCAGATTATGAGAATATGATACAGAGTTGTGTTAAACACCTTACATCCATACAAGTACTACTAAAAACAATGGTGGACATATTTAGCAAGTTTTTTTATTTAGAAATAGAAGCTTTTGTTTTGGTTTGTTGTTGTTGCTTCCTTTTTGATGATGCTGGACATCATCAAATGCTGGGATACAAACAATATTTTCCTATAGGTTTGATTACCTACCGTGGGTTTAGCTGGCTATTTCTTTGCCAAACTTTCTCTTGAATCTGAAAATAGTTATCATTTTTATGGTCGCTCACACATCTTAGTCCATATTGACAGTGTATAAACTGTTAAAATACATAAAGGGAAACCTGTGATGAAAGTACAGCTCTTAGGTCCCCATGTGAATTCCAGGATAGGCTTCAGATCCTCCATGTGACCAGGTTAGGTCTGGGTAAAACAGACCTTTTTTCTTTTAAAAGGTGCCACACAAACTTCCGTTGCATTTGCAAAACTGCTTCTAAACAACATTTTGCCACCTTTTCTAATATTATATGCACAGTGTAGAATTTCTAAATAAGACACTGATCATATAGCAATTATACAGTATTTTGTATGAATACATCCAGATCATATATCAAGAAACATTAAATATTAATGTTAAATATATAATATAATAGGGGGAATCTTGAATGCGGATCTCTGCAACACAAACCGTTATATGGCTAGAATACAACTTTATGTAGGATAACACAGCTTTACAATACAATAACTTAAATGCAACGTTTGCATTGCAATGCATTGTTTCAACCGAAAAAATATAGGTGAACATCTCGTGTCAACTCACCACGCTTCCTCTGCTCTGCCCGTCCTGCTGGCGCGTGCGTTTGTATTGGGCGCCTTCTGCAATAAGAGCTCTAGCTCAAATGAGAGGAGAGCACGCGCTTTGTGGGCGGGGCCGCCTCTCCGCCCTTTGTCAACCTGCAAGTACCGTTGAACGCGTCTATAATAAAGAACATAATAATAAAGAAAGTCAGCATAAGGGATTCGACAAACTGTACCACAAATGCTTGTTATATATAATGGACACGTTGTATAAAAATAATTAATATTTTTACGCATGACTTTTTTTCTGTCTGCGCTCTTTGTTTTACTATGAAAAATAAAGTTGTCAGAAAACACTATTATATATATATATTATACTAATATAATAATAATAATATTATAAGTGTTAGCATGCCTCATGACTTTCTTATTATGAAAACGCCAAAATCATCTGTGAGCTGAAAAACAAATACAGAAACAATGTTGAAATTCTGCACAACAAAAAGCCACAGTTTGGTTTTTAGAAGAACAGACATTTGTATAATTTATTTATTTATTTAATTTATATAAGACAATAATAAGATGTATTTTTTTAAACCTATTTTGTTGTCTTACTCGTATTAAATAAAGAAAAACTCATTTTTTATTATTCTCTAAACTGGTTTATACTTGATTTTACTAGTTCTTCTTGGTTCATCTGTAAAGTTTATTGGCCAGGACGCCACACCTGAATCCACCTTGGTAACGATCATTGCCATCAACATCTCATCGTGCACGTTGGCTACCATCATAACCATCATTAAATTCTCACGGTGGTTACCAGGACTATATCAGCATGGTTGATAACCATATATACACACTAGCGTTTCATACTGGTACCAATCATACCCACTATAAACCAAAAGACATTAAGATTATGTACCTTAGCTTACAATAACCAGCTCTGCTCTGCTCACAATAACCAGGATATGTTTAATAAATTTTTGTGAGCAGTTTACATTCTTACATGGGGCCATCTACATCTGAATTACTGCTATGAATGAAAAGTTAGGAATAGGAATGAATGTATCTGTTAATAAAAAAACGTATAAATAAAACTGTATTAATTTAATTAATATTATGATAATGCTCTGTGTATTATTAATGTCGTCTAGTCCAGTTAATTATCAAGCACATTTTACATGTAGTCAAGCTGAGACCTGACCTAAAGCGAAACTGATGCATACTACACATTAGACAGTATTAACACCTGTAAAAAATATTGAATAATAACTTGAGTGGACAGATTCATACAATGGATGACCTAGAACAACTTGTCTAAAGCCAACATAGTAATTATTTTCACCAGTAAGCAAAACTGCACTGCTTACAAAAATTATGATAATTATAATTATAATTTTTGTGAGCATTATATTTACATGGTGGTATAAATTGTCTTGCCTGATCCTAGTGTGTGCTGGTCTTGGTTTATAAGCAAAGCTTTGTTGACCAGCATGCCACAGTATCAGCATCTGATGTTGGTAACCACCAAACCCAGATGTAAAATTTATTTCTTGAATTACCTTTACATCTAATCTAAAGCTTGGGTGAAGGCTGTTACAAGTGTTTCTAAATAACAAAAGCTTGTGAAACGTTTTTTCTGCTTTTACAATAGCGTTTTGTTATTTTTCTTAAGGTGTTGTATGGAATGCAATAATTATTAGTATTATTGAAACTTTTATTTATTAATACTGAATATTACCATTAATTCAAATGATTTTTCACACTGTTTGACTATTGTGGTTGTACATCTTGTGTCTACATCTCTCAATGTAATGAGGAACCACATAAATAAATACATAAATAAATAAGTAAATAGATAGATCAATAAATAAATGAATAACTCCTCTATTTTTTGACTTTGTCTTACCTTGAATCATTTAACCTAAAACTGAAAAGCACGAGCTAGCTGTCTACTCGTGTAATTCATTATAATTGTGAGGCCATCTGCTCTTTTGTCTGCGTGGCTCGTGCCGTCCTCGTGCTGTGAATATCGTCTCAATAGGGGACCCTCGAGGCTCCCGAGCCACCAGATTTCAAAAAACGCGCCATCCTGCTTACTGGTCTGCGTAGATCCACTAACTAAAGCTAAAAGTACATCAGAAATCATCTCGTGGTGTCAAGAGCATCTAGGCGTAAAGACTAAGCCTGGACTACAGATGGATGCAGGAGCTTCTAAACAGAATGAAGCTTGGAGTGGGAATAAATCCTGCCACTCTATTGGTGGAAAAAGTCTGTTGTTTGACGTCACTGAACGCACTGCAGTCTAGGAAAACAAATGTTTGTGCGTAAAATTTCACATCACCAGATGTTCAGTTTTTTGGCTTGGAGTTTGGCTTGGGTTTTGCGTAATTAAAGGCAAATTCGGTCTTGATATCACCCCATAGGCTATAGGCTGTCTGTCTGACTGACGCACTCGACAGCTTGGTCCCTTATTGGGCTTTGTTTAGGGTCGAAATAAAACCTATATCCTAGATTATAGGACAGGAAAGCGCACTAACAAAGCAATGTATTCGAAGATTATAATTTAATTTAATATTAATGTGATATATAATGCTCACAATGAAATATTCCCTATATTTTTGTGAGAAGTGTAATATAAATAAAGACATCGTTTTTAAAAAAATATTTTCTGCTTCATAACTTAAACCAGAGCACATTTGCCTGCTAAACCAGCACTAAGTCAGCATTGTACAGTTTGAATCTGCCATATACTATATATATATCAATATGTGTGTGTGTGTGTGTGTGTGTGTGTGTGTGTGTGTGTGTGTGTGTGTGTGTGTGTGTGTGTGTGTTTTCAGTAAAGGGGTTAAAATATACAGTAATTCAACTTGCTATAACTATATTTTTAGCATTAAACTATAATCATGAAGGAAACTAAAAACAATATAAAAGTTTACACAAGACAATACAGTTGAGTCTATTTATAACATGAATATTCTGAATTATTATTATTTGATTAATACTTTTAAACCTAGATATTGTAGTAAAGAAACTACAATATAACAGTGTAAGAAGTGTAATATGATTAAAGATAGCGTTAAAAAAATTATTATTTGATTATTATTTATTTTCTGCCAAACCAGCACCAAGTCTGCACTGTACAGTTTGAATTTGCCATATACTATATATATATATATATATATATATATATATGTGTGTGTGTGTGTGTGTGTGTGTGTGTGTGTGTGTGTAAAGAAACTACAATATAACAATTTATTTATCTAAATTCACCTCGTCCAAATCAGCCCACCTCTAGTTTATCCCACCCACACCCCATAGCCTCTTTCTACTATAAACACATCCAAATCCTTAAACAACAACAGATGTTCACCACATAGCTTTAGTTTTGGCTTGGGAAGCTCTCTTATGTTAATTGTTTAATTATAGCACACCAACAGTTTGGTGCAATTCTCTTCCACATATATTTTTACAGTATTACTGTGTTATTTGCTCTATAAAATGTGATATGAACCTCATGTAAACCACATTAAAGCGATTAATAATACTGATTAATCATATTCACAGACTGAGAGAGAATTTGAGCCTTTTTGTGCTTTTAAAAGGCATATAATACCTGGGTCTGCTCTTGTCCTGTTGAAAAGCATGTACATAAACAAATGTTCATAAGCAAATCATGTTTAATGAGTGTCCTGCAATGATTACACCAAGAGTAGAACATCACCTTCTGAAAAAGGTGGTGAATAACCCAATAGGGTTATATGCACAAGAAAACTCTACTTAAAGCTTAGGTGGAAAATGGCATGCATTTCAAAATCCAGTCAAACCCTTTACCTGGAGAGGCATCATGAAGACTAAGAGAGAATGGACCATGGACCAGTGTATAGTAAACCATCACTTGAAGTGTAATAGAAGATGACAAAATGTGACAAAATGTGTAAATCAACAACAGAATACCTAAAAAAGGTGCTGTGGTATGAAATGGCAAGGTTGGGCTTGCTAAAAAGATATACCATACCCTTTAATGTGACTTTTTGAAGATAACAGTGAAACAATATGCCAGAACAGGGGATGAACAAAACATATAAAATCCATAACAATATTTCAAAATAGCAGAATGGTTTCAGTTTCTCTTGCAAGCATTATGGTTGGAAGTTAGACTTTTCTTTAGGAAGGAACTCTTTCAGTTCTTTGACGTATGAAATATATTCACAATTTACATTCTAGATCATTTACATTTACAACATTCAACCGATGCCCTTATCCAAAGCAACTTACAAAAGTGCTTGTATTTTTTCTAGCAGAAAAAACACATGCTATTATAAATAAGCAGCAGAAGAACCCAAATACACAATCCATCCATAACTTGGTGCTATCTAATATGGGTAAATCAACAAAACACGCAATCCAAGTTTTTTATTATAAAAATATATGCAATTGCATCTTCAGTCTTTACTGAGTGCTGAGTGAACAGATGAGTCTTTAGTCACCGATTAAAGGCTAGTCAGACATTCAAAGGAAGTTCATTCCAACCAACTGAGTGCTAGGATGGAGAAGAGTCTTCGCCTTCCTTTAGTCTTACATTAAGAATCCATAAGCCAAGTTTGTGTATTTGAGGGTACAAGGTACAGAGTGTGGTTTGATTAGAGCCTTTAAGCAGATGGTGCAGTTACTTTTTTGCCTTGGTAGGTGAGCATCAGGGTTTTAAATCTACAAGAAGCCAGTGAAGAGATGGTGATTAAGGAGTCCATGGAAACCTATCACTTGGTTCATCAAAACACACCCAATACTTTAGTAATATGTATAGCAGCATTATTATTCTGAAAGAAGAGAACATCACTGTTAAAAAGATTATACCTCAGAATGGACTTGGTCCTTTAAGTGTCCTCATATTTGTTGTTATGGCAATCACTGGGATACATTTTCATACAAATGCTATCTTGGTATTGTGGTACAATAAAGAGTTAATTTGTTGAGGAGCTCTGCAATAAAGTTGGTGATGCTCAGCAGGTTGCATAGGGTTGCAAAATAATCACTAAACAATCTGGACCCTGTATCTACCAGCAAAAGCACTTTCATGAGTCTGCCATCATTATAGACTTGGACAACAACAGTGTGCATGGTAGGGTTGCAAGGAGAAAGTCATTGCTTGCCAAAACATATTGCTTCCCATCAAATGGCACACTAACGAAAACATTTGATGCAAAGATGAAACAAAAAAGCTTTTTGGTTTTAATTAGAAGCCTTATGTCATGAGCACAGGAACCTTTTTCCATCTGTGTAACATGGGGTTGGTTGTACCATAGTTTATGCCTGTTTTGCTGCATCTGTGACACACTGGATTGTCACCATTGAGGTAATAATTAATACTAAATTACATTAACAAATACAAAAGGAAAACGGAGGTTAGTGAACTAAAATCAACAGAATGTACCCTATGCCATACAGCCAGAAAGCAAGCCATTAAACCTAAATAAATAATTGGTTTGACCAAATATAGTTAAAGAATAATAAAGCTAATGTTTTAAAAGTCCCCAATACAGCCAACGAATTGAAAACCAAGGAAGTTCAGTTCAGTAATAGCTCACTATGATGAAGACAAGTCACACAAAATTGATTCACTATCCTTCGTCCAATGCAAATACTAATGCTGATGAAACGCACTATGCTACAGCAAGCAGGTTTCATATGGGACATGAGTGTGGCTCTGGGTTGATGGGGGTGGGTGCATATGATACTTTGGCGGGCTTTGGATGCAGGAGCAGATGTTCATCAGGCGCACATTACTGGCTCGTGCCGAGCGCGTGAGAACTGCGACGCGCAACATACGAGTTGTCGCGAAGGATATTTGTCCCGATTTTGAAAGTTGAAAAAATGTATTATGCCTTTATTATGCTTGAGAAACAGTTATAAATTTGGACGTTTTTCACTGTATGACTTATTAACTTAGTATTATTACTAGTCTACAGCATTCGTTTCATCTATTTAAGGTTACGTAAATTGGCCTAAGTGAGATACACAATATGTAAATACCCAAAATAAACAAATAAAACAAATAATGCACAAGCAGCACTTTTAGATACTGTTCATGCTTTACAGATGATGAAGACGTTGTTGTGATGCAGAACTCTTCTTCCTCCCCCAGACAAACTCTTTACAAAGCGGTGCGTCATTGCCCAAATGATTACGCTTTCAACCAATCACAACCATAGCATAACTTTAGGCATATGCCAAATCTGATAGCGTGGCTTGGGTAGTCAAATGTTTGGGGACAAAAAATACCCCAATACTATATCCCTAAGCAATATTATGCAAATATTGTTTATTTGTGAAGCTACAGATGGCATACAGGCTATCAGAGTACAAGAAAATCTATGGAAACCTCAAGCAGGTGTGTTAAAATACTTAAAACACTCTTTAATAAATATATTAAGATGAGCAAATTTTAACTAATGAAAATACAGCATTCATTTTTAGGCCCTTCAGAAGGATTATAAACCATTTTAAAGGCTATGAAATGAGGAACAACCTCAAAACAAGAAATGATAAGAATTAATTGACATCCAATAAATAAACTTGAACATGATCCATTCAAGGAAACTTTTGGCACATTAAAAAAATACATCAGTAGGTCTGGAAACGTACAGAAAAGTTTATACTTATTTTACTCCAAATATCTTAACATGTATATATTAGAATATGCAGCTATTTCGGACCTATATTTAAGTTACTATCTATTAAGTTAGGTTCGTGTTATTTAGAAATATTGCCCATTGCGCTGTGAATGAAAAGTCATATATCTAGGCTAGGTTATGCCAATACAGCCTAAAAACGAGGAACACCTCGGCGCGTGCCAACAGTCCGAGCTCCAGTCAGCAGATGGTCATTATTCTGCAGTGAGGAAAGCGCGGGAGTCTCATGTGGCTTCCCCCACCGCGTCAACACTGAGAGACAATAGATTTGGAAAACACCCTCGACGCTGGAGACCCCTATAAAAGGCACGCATCGTCCCAACCGACCACAAACCACCCAGGAACCTCCACAAGCAAAAGCTCTTCCAACATCACCCAAACCATGACTCCCAACATGATCTCCACCGAACCCTCCTTCAGTGCCAGAATGACTGTCGCTCAAAGGAAGGAGGCAAACGAATTGAGAAAGGTCAGGGTGCCAATGAGTTTCTTGCTGTTCTTTAAATAATTCTCAAGTCTGTTGGTTCCAGATAATTAATTGTTTTTATTTACTCACAGACTCTGAAACCTTTGATGGAAAAGAAGAGGCGTGCTCGCATCAACGAAAGCATTGACAAGTTAAAGGCGCTTATAGTTCCACTGGTTGGAAAAGAGGTGAGTTGGAATATTAGAAATAAACATTGTAATCTTATACATAATCCCGAATGTCATCTGATCTGGTATGTATTTCCCTTATTTCAGACTTCACGCTACTCCAAGCTGGAGAAAGCTGATATTCTTGAAATGACCGTCAGATATCTCAAAGAGCTTTCAGCTTCACCAGTCAAAGGTAACATTTATTATCTTTTAACTCACTTAGTAGGAATAAGACACAACTGTTTTGTTATCAAAGTTGAGTTAAAACAGTCTTTAAATAGACTCGCTTATAAATATAATATGTGCATAAATAATATATAATTTATATAATCAATTCTTTATGAATAAAGACTTATAAAGACATTCTCTTTCTCTCACAGCACAAGCAGAATGTTACGGAGAGGGTTATGAAGCCTGCCTAGAGCGTGTCTCCATGCTTCTCCCACGCACGAGCTTCGACCAAGAAACGAGCTCGCGCGTGCACGAGTTCATCCAGCAGTCTCGGTCTCATCATCCCACTGCCTCGTCCTGCAGGAGATGCTGCACACTGAGCACCAGCACCATGCACCCAAAGAAGCAAGTCCTGAACGTGAAGTTAAATCTCACCTCCTCCACAAGCCGCATGAGCATCATAAGGCCGAATTCAGACAGGGTTCAGGAAGCACCACAGTGCACCAGTCAGAACGTCTGGAGACCGTGGTAGAGATAAAGAACTTTTCGAAGATAAAGTGTTTTTTGTTTTACGTTCTAACATGTTTTGATGTAAAAGACATGCAGTATGGCTTTAGAGTAACTGTGTTAAACATACATGAAGTCTCTTGGCTAGCACAGATCATGGATGTAGAAATGTAAAGAAATCGACTGATGCAATCCTCTCCGGGGTTTTAAGGAATATGGGTTGTAAACAACACAATTGTAAACCCCAAGGGTTATAAGATTGTATTTTCTGAGGTTTGCACGATTGACTTTTGTGCATATGGTCTGTGCAAAGAAGTGGTAAACACTGTGTGTTAAGGAATAAATGAATAAATGATGTCAATGATTCTCTGTTAAGTTATTGTGAACCTGCAAACAACAATAAAGTCATTCAATATTTGAATATTTGTGTTATTTTGGTTTGTTTAGTCTAAAGTCATTTGATGCTTTGATATCATTACAACCTGTAAAAATGGAAGAATATATATTATATTCACAATAACACATTTGATAAAGAACTCTAATTGAGAAATTGAATGGTTTCCATAATTGCACTCACAAACATTAACAACCTTAATTAATGAAATCAATACCATGTTACAGCCACAAGTGTTACATGTACAACATTTATTCATTCATTATATCATGAGAACTACCTTATGGTGGAAATTGAGTTTTTTGTTTATTCTTCAGTTTTTTAAATCAAATAATGTGGAAGCTGGAGTGAAAAATTTAATGAGGAGCAGTAGAGACAGAAATGCTTTGTTGATGAGAGAATCTAGCAGAGAATGGCCAGACTGGCCCAATCTGAGAGAAAGGCAAAAGTATCTGTACATTACCACTTTTGTGTGTACAGAAAACATTTCAGGATACAAAACAGGCCAATACTTAAGATGATTGGGCTACATCAGAAGAAATCACTTCAGTGTGTTTTTCTGCCAAGACTAGAGAGCTGAAGGTGCAGAAGGTAAAGACTTAGCAAACTGGACAGATGACAATGTGATCTGGTTTTTGAATCTCAGTTTCTGCTTAAGTACACAGATGGCCAGAATTTGGTACCAACAATATAAACGAGCCAGGCTGGGATGTGGTGTAATGGTGTGGGGCTTGAGCTTGTCAGTAATAACTTGAATGCCACAGTATATTTCAGAATTGTTGCTGACCATGTGCATCCCTTAATGGAAACAATTTCATCTAATGGCTGGTTAACTGGTTTCCTGAACATGACATTAAATTCAATTTTCATGACAGTCACCAAATTGAAATCTAACCACTTTTGGGATGTCAAAGTAAGTGAGGTTTTCAACATGAAAGTACACCTGGGAAATATGCCGGAACTGCCTGATGCAGTCATGTAAATATGAAACCGAATCTTAAAGGAATATTTCCAACATTTTGTGTAATCCATGCCAAGAGGAAATGAAGATGTATTCTGAATCGAAGTATTAGTACAATATTCCTAACAAATTCTTAAACAGTGCTCAGTGACTGTAAATGTCCATCAGCACTGTTGTGGCAAAATCATACAGTACTTTAGATTGTTTTTTCTTTGTTTGTATTGTTTGACTTGGACAACAGTTGGACGATATTGCTGACATTAAGGTTTAAATTAATTTATTCACTGTTTCACAAGCTTATCCTTGTCGTTGGGGAACACGGTACCTAAAGGGCTACACAAAGCGAAAGGTAGGAACAACCCCAGAAAAAGCGCCAATCCACCGTATGGCAAATACAGTACACTCACACTTTGAAAACACCAACTAGCCTACCAGAGAAAACCCACACTGACTCAGGGAGGACATACAAACTCCACACAGTTGGAGACCAGGTTTGGGGTCAAACCAGAGATCTTTGAGCAGTGAGATGGCAGTGCCAACTAAAATGGCTGGTAGTGGCAAAAATTAATGAAGAAATAATTAATGGTTATGGATTCAGCTAATTTTAAACACACAAAGACAATTTAAGGCTTGCTTGTCTTGAACTGTGTATCTTGTTGTGTAAATGGTTGATTTTTAATTTTTAATTTTATTATTATTATTATTATTATTTTATTATTATTTTTTGTGTGTTAATACTTGCTGTAAAGCAACCTCGGGTTTGAGAAAGGTGCTATATAAATTAAACATATTATTATTATTATAAGGCACCATTGGGTTGATTCTAAAGAAAGATCTTTCTTCACTTCTCATAATTCATTTTCTAATACCTTTAATACTGGCAAGAATGGCTGAAAAGCTGGTGCCTCGCCAGCAGCACAACCCTAAACAGGGTGCCATTGCATTGTAGGGCAAATACACTTACACACTAAGGGTGTACTAAAAACACCAGCTGGCTTGGGAGCAGCTGGAAATCCCTGTGAGGAGTTGGTAGAAGTTGCAGGGGATGGAGATGCTTTGGCTTCTTTGCTTGTCCTGCTGCCACCACTACAGCCCTGAAATGCATGAGAAGAAAAAAAAGATGAGATTAGACGAATGAAATGAGAATTGCATTACAATTTCTACAGGTTTCACATTCAGTATGAGGTGTAAACATGAATTAATGAACTGGAAAGATAACTGCTGACCTGTACTTTAGTTTGTGTTGCTGCATGCTACCCTGGATTCTGAGCAAACAAACCATTATAATATTTTTTTAATGAGAAATTATGCATTATGTGTCATGACATTTGATCCAATGCAATTCAAAATACAATCGAAGGAAAAATATTGCAAGTTTTTCCCTTTGACAGCTTGAGCAAACAGCAATGTAAAAATATTTATTTTGTAACATTGGTATAAACTAGCAGTTAATATACCATTAACAGTGACAGGATTCAGACCATATTGTCTTTGTTACAAGCTCTACATAATAGAGATGGCACCAGCAATATTGTAATAATTACATTTACGGCATTTAGCAGACGCCCTTATCCAGAGCGACTTGCAACTTTTACAGGCTTACAATCCAAGCAATTGTGGGTTAAGGGCCTTGCTCAAGGACCCAACTGAGGCAGCTTGGCAGAGGTGGAATTTGAACCCTGGACCTTCTGGTGCAGAGGCCAGTGCCTTAACCGCTAGGCTACCACAGTCCCACAGTAATTATTGGTAAAATATGATAAAATATAGAAGCATAGTTATAACAAATGACATAAATCTACAGTGGTACTTAAAAGTAAATGTGAATGTGAAACTTTTAGAATGTTTTATACTTCTGCATAAAGACATAATCAATATACACTGCTCACAATTTCACTGTAGGATATTTGATTTTGAAATATTCCCTGATTTTGGTGAGCAATATATATGGTACATGGAACTGTTAAAATGGATGATTCACTTTTCCTTGTTAATTGATCAGAACTGCTATAATCACTTTGTACAAGCGGTCTAAATGGTACAAGTTTGAAATGTTGAAAATAGTTTAACTTGTGCTACTCATGAACCTTCCAGAATATTGGTAAGATCCACAGACAGACCACAAATAAGGGAAACGAAAAAACATTTATTAATATGAACATAAATAGGTAAAACTCAACAAAAGGTTCCCATCCCATAGTCCAGAGGTGGCTAACAAGCCAAGAGTCCAGAGGTCAGGAGTGGGTGCAGAGGTTCCACAAGACGGCTCAGGGGGCGAGGGTCCGCAGAGTGGCGTGGGTGCCCGAGGTCCCAAGATCTGCTTGGAGTCGGGGGTCCGCAGAACGGTTTAGGTGCCGGGGGTCCGCAAAGCGGCTATTGTGCTGAGGGTCCTCAGAAACGGCTTGGAGCCGAGAGTCCGCATAACGGCTGGAAATAATAAATTAAATGAGTCAAAAAGGGGGAGGAAAAAAGGGACGGCTTTTGACAGCTGTGGATCCAGGGACGGTAATGACCGAGGACCCGGGGACTACCTTTTACGGCCGAGGATCCAGGACAGAAAAAAAAACGGACAGAAACGCAACAATGATCGCCAGGCTTAAATAATCAAAAACGAAATTAATGAAACTGAATGCAGGAGCGTAACGAAAAGAAATTAACCAATCGATCGCAGGGGTAAATTTAAACAAACGCCATAAATGGCGTAGGGGTAAAACGGAAACAGAAACCTAAGGGAGCGAGGAAAAATAATAAACCGCAGCGAGAAATGAAAACGGGCTCACAGCACGAGCCCTAGCAATGAAAGACATTTTTAACAGCCAGTACTCTTGTTAGAGCTGACATCCCCACCAAACTAAGCAAATTAAGAAGGGCCCTGGTAAGAGATGTGAGCAAGAACCCAGTGATAACGCCTAAGATTCTGTCTCCAGAGGGGATAAACTTACAGAAGATCAAACAACACTGCAGCAATCCACCAGTCTGGAATGTATAGCAGAGTGGCCAGACAGAAGCCTATGAAAATCTGATCTCAGGACCTCAGACTGATGGCAATGACAATGCACCCAAGCACACAGCCTCAACACAGAAGGGCCTTAGGCAGAACTCTGTGAATGTCCTTGAATGGCCCAGCCTGAGCCCTGACCCAATCAAATCTCTAGAAGGATCTGAAAATGGCTGTTCACCAATGGTCCCAATCCAACCTCGCAGAGTTTGAGATGATCTGCAGAGAAGAATTGTAGTAAATCCCAAATGCAGGTTTGTAAAGGCATCGTGTGGCATTAAGAAGACTGGAACTGCTGCCAAAGGTGTTACAACTTAGCACTGTGTAAATGGTCAGAATATGTACGTGCAATATTTAAGTTTTTCCTTTTCAACAAATTTGCAATTTTCTTTACAATTCTGTTTTCACTTTGTAATTAAGTGGCAAATGATGGGGAGGAACACTAACTAATGCATCCTGATCTCTGTCTGAGGTCCTTGAAAAAAATGTTTTCTCTAAACTTCCTCTTTAAGGCTTAAGTCATTTAATTATCTATACTATGAATATAGTATATACTACGAAATCCCAGGCAGAACGGTGGCTCGGTGGGTAGCACTGCTGCATCAAAGCAAGAAGGTCCTGGGTTCAATCCCACGATGGAGTGGCCTGGGTCCTTTCTGTGCGGAGTCTGCATGTCCTCCCAGTGTCTGCATGGGTTTACTCCTGTTTCCTCGCACAGTTCAAAGACATGCAAGTTAGGTTAATTGTGTCTAAAGTGGCCTTTAGAGTGTGACTGTGTGTGCCCTACAATAGACTGGTGCCTCATTTGGGTTATTCCTGCCCTTGCACCCAGAGTTGGCAGGTGGGCACCAGCTGGCCCGCGACCCCGAGTGGAGTCTGTTCTGTGGAGCAAAGAGGCAAATCCATGCAAAACAGCCAGGGTTATTCCTTCAAACTTACAAGGCAGTACATGTTTATGGATGTTGCGTTTTCCTAAAATTAGATACATTTATTAGACTACCGAATGATAAAGAATGAATCCTTAACTCAAAGAACGTTTGACCACTTCTACGGATTCCAGCGATGGTGTACACTACTTAAACTGACTCATGATATTCCAGTCCAGTTAGCTCTCAACAAACAGTGTTTTCTTCCACATGAATATATCAGTAATTTTTGCACCAAGACAAGATTTGCATTTGATATAAACATCAGTGACAGTTGATCAGAGCAGCAGGGCAGAAACTTAACTGATATCTAAAAAAGTGGCACCCTAGTGCTAAGTTGATAGTCACTAAGCTTTTCTGTGTGATCCATTTATTTTATATATAAGATGCCCAAATTCAAAGTGATGATTTATAACTACTGTCCATATTTGTCAATGTTTCTCTTTTATATCTCGGGAATAAGGAAATGATATTTATGTTTGCTTCATGAGAGTACACAAATACTCAAATTTCTTTTATTTCCTTTTGTATCCGGGGTGACTACATGTAAGTTACAGTACACTCCTTCTTCTTTCTACTTTTATAATTCTGATATTTTTGCTATTAGTGTATTTTCATTGACTTATTTTATCTTTCAGGTCCTTCTGCTTCACTGTTTAAGGGTTCCCTAAAAATGATAATATATTCCATTTACAGGTGGAAATGTTCAGCATCTAGACTACGTCTTCATAATACATTAATAAATATAATATAACAATTTTTATAACATTTCTAGAACATTTTTAAGAACTTATTTAAAGTAGTTTTTATGTATGTCCGATGAAAGCATCATTACAGAGACCTAAATAAATTATAACATGTCCAGTAATAACAATATTCTTATGTAGTATTCTTATACTTTATGTTATGTATGTCTGTTTTCAGGGCACCCAACTAAAACAATGTATTTAATATATTAATTGAAGGTAAGGTTTTGTGTGCTTATTTTTAATAGTGTAATGTATATTATTGCCAGGTATCTAGCCCAGTGTAGGCTGTTTAAAAATGACTGAAACTGGGCTTTGTTTGTCTAAAATAGAACTGCATTCTCAGATGCTACAACAGTAATCCTGTGTCAGAGGCGTGTATGGGGAGACGCACTGCATTCGATGATGTGGGGGAAGGGAAATGGTTTGTCTTCGTAGTGAGTCCATCCTCAGCAGAGAGACAATAAAATAAATGTTATACTTAAATCATAGGAAGTAACTTGTTGGATTTAAAGGCAGGTATATAAGTAGCATTAGCTCATTTCCTCAATAAATATGTTCAGTACGTTGTCTCTTTTGTTCTGTTTGCTTCTCTAAATCCACTTGCATATACACTGCTGACTATATATATATAGATAGATAGATAGA
Organism: Parotocinclus spilosoma; assembly: GCA_033117975.1. Classification (NCBI taxonomy): domain Eukaryota; kingdom Metazoa; phylum Chordata; class Actinopteri; order Siluriformes; family Loricariidae; genus Parotocinclus; species Parotocinclus spilosoma. The sequence goes on along the minus strand of JAVSBV010136785.1, from coordinate 51 downwards.
TAGATAGATAGATAGATAGATAGATAGATAGATAGATAGATAGATAGATAG
>JAVSBV010136765.1:0-16754 GCA_033117975.1 Parotocinclus spilosoma | reverse complement strand
TTTTTCACATGGTCATAATGGGGTATTTTGTGTAGAATTTTGAGGAAAAAGATTAATTTAATACAATTTGGAATAAGCCTGTAACGTAACAAAATGTGGAAAAAGTAAAGCGCTGTGAATACTTTCCGGATGCACTGTAGCTCTCTTGTACAGAGAAAAAAAAAAACAAAAAAGAAAGAAAAAGAAGGGGTTTGTGCATATGTCAGAATGAATTTTGGTCAACTCCTCTTTGCAGATCATTTCTAAATCATTACAATTTTGAGACTGTCGCTTGGCAACTCAGACCTTCAGCTCTCCCCATAAGTTTTCTAAGACTGGCTAGGCCGCTCCATGACCTAAATGTGCTTTTTTTTTAGCCTCTCCTTTGTTGCCTTAGCTGTATGTTTTGGGTCATTGTCATGCTGGAAGACCCAGCCACGACGCATTTTTAATGTCCTGGTGGAGGGAAGAAGGTTGTCACTCAGGGTTTGATGGTACATGGCTCCATCCATTCTCCCGTTGATGCGGTGAAGTAGTCCTGTGCCCTAAGCAGAGAAACACCCCCAAAACATAATGTTTCCACCTCCTCCATGCTTGACAGTGGGAACGATGTTCTTTGGGCCATAGTCAGCATTTTTCTTCCTCCAAACATGGCGAGTTGAGTTAATGCCAAAGAGCTTAGATTTTGTCTCATCTGTTCTGAGAGTGATTCTCCCAGTCACTCTCGTTCACTGGCAATCTTCAGACAGGCTTGCACATGTGCCCACATGTGTGTGTGGGTGCTTGCAGGCAAGGCTTTAGAGTCTGACTAATTACTTGAGTCTGTGAACTGGTGTCTTCTATAAAGGTGACAATTTGGAACAGCTGTAATTAATGCAGGTTGTTTAGGAGCATCCAACTGGTCTGTAGGAGCCAGAAATCCTAATGTATTGGTCCCATACTTAAATAAATATTTCTCTCTGCAAAATGCAAATACATGTATGTATTTTATACAATGTAATTTTCTGGAATTTCTTTTAGATATTTTGTCTCTCACTGTTAAATAAAAGACTTTTCATATCTTTGTAAGTGGGCAAATTTACAAAATCAGCAAGAGATCAAAACATTATTTCCTCCACTGTAGCCCAAGAAAAGAGGGGAAACCCCTTATAATTTAAGTTAATTTCTGCCAAAAAGATTTTAAATTACCTTAATCACTAGATTCTTTTGATTTGTGTGTGCAGCCTAAGGGGCTGCTTTTCATAGATATTTGTAGAGGGGTCTCCAAGGAAAAAGTAAGTTGAGAATCGCTGGTTTGGTACACTGGAGGCGGCCTAAACTCTTATATCTGGACACTAATAAATTTCCCACCGGGCAAGTGGTTTATAGTTGGATGTCACGGGTCGGTTTGATAACATATACTTATAAGTGTCTAGCACAATTGTGCACAATTTTACCCAGTTCCCATGGTACAAACATGCAGGAAACTATGAAAAGTATACATGCCTATTAAGACCATGGTGCATTGTTAGTTGGCTGTCACTGGGTGTGGTTTCTCTGACTCTGAGGCTGTTTATATGTGAGTGTACTTTACTGTTTTCTAAATTACCAGGGGATTTTGTGTCTCGGCTCTTCATGGGAGACCCAAACCTCGAGGGCCCCGATGTTACAATTAGCTTTTTAGAATGACCTGGATTTCTGCACAAATGACTTTTACAAAGGGCTCTGAGTTTCATTTACATCAGAACTAATAACACACACAAGAAAATTGTACTTTTCATGTATTTTGTGTACTGAGTGATTAATCCTTCTCAGCTATGGCTATGTGACCCTCGGGGCTAACACATTCTCCAAAATTCTGGTGTCCTCATTAATAAGATGAGATTGGAGGTCTGCCCTCGACACACAGAGCACCAGCAAAACTAATTTCAGAGCTCTTCAGAAGAAAAATTGTCAAGATGCATGCAGCTGGTGGGGGCAAAAAAAAGGCCTGGCTCTTGATCAGTCCAAAATAAGACAAATTACCTTCAGCTGGAGGACATTTTGCCACTCTCCTTATGAACTGGAGTTCTGAAAAAGTTCACACCAAAAGCAACGTGCCAGGCTGTAGGTACAGAGAATGCAAGAGTAACAGTTCAAACCCTGTGGAAATCTTCCAACTGCATTGCGTTTCTATAAAATTTTGGCTTTTAGACAATTTTGTTCAGGGTTTTTCTTCCTCCCATACTTGGCCTGACTGTTGTAGTGGCTTTTATAGTGAATGAATCATGTATTTTAATAAACTGTTCCATGATAAGTCTTGGATTGTCACACTGTGTCAGTTTGCTGTTGAGTCAACAGAGAGTTTTGTGCAGAGATTTGCACTGCTATCCTGCGAAACAATCCCCAAACCTTTTGTTGCTGTAAAGCATAGTTTAGGGCTGTATTGCCCACTTGAACCTGGACAGCTAGCAGTTGCTGAGTGGACATCGATTTGAAAGTGAGAAACTCGGGTAGTTGGTTAAATTGGGTAATATTGATTACGTACTTGGGCAGTTTGATTAAATAATAATAATTAATAAATACGTTGGTAATTAAACTTAACACACTCAATGGGAAAATCTATATATCAAATTAATTTAATAAACAAGATTTAGCACTTAAAGAGTAAGCACTTATTACGCATAATGTATATTTACAGGTCTTCTGTTTAGATGTTAAAAAGGAATATGTCCAGCTTATGTTTGATTTGCCAAAAAGATTATTACAATTATAGAAAAAAAAAAAAGATAATAAAATTAACATATTCCCTAAACTCTTGTGATCTGTGTGTGTAGCTTAGTAAAGTGAAAAAGTAAGTTGAGAATCGCTGATTCCAGAATTGCATCTGGACTCTAATGTTATACTACATTTTCTGCAGGGTAAGTTTTTTTAATAGTGGTTTATAGTGTGATGTTTTAACACTAGACGTCCCGGGTCGGTTTGGTCACATATATCTATAAGTGTTGAGCACCGGTCATTTGACCTCCGTAATGTCATACTGGAAGTGCCGTGCTGGATTCGTTTATTTAAAGCGCCACTAAAGGATGCCAATAGTTTTGTTTTTACAGATTGCTTCTGGCCAGTGTGTTTCCATACTGGTATTGATATTCACTATAATGTTCTGATTATTAGCATATTAAAAAGGCGTTTAAATTCCAAATATGTCCGTGCTGTTAATGCATAATAAATTTTAAGCAAGGACATTTTATATTTACAAAAGGTGCTTGTAATTTAAAATGGGTCTTTTTTTATACTATTATAAATAGGCTAACTCAATTGTCCCTAGTGATACTCAACATGGACTAAAATTTGGGCACTGCTACTGGGTTATTTAATGGTGCCAAATACCAGCTCAATTCTTTGTTTTTTAGTTATTGTGTTGTTGTTTTTATTGGTGATATGGGTGGTACTGGTAATATTTCTTCCGTAGATGTTGCTAGGGATCTCTGAAAGAAATGGGTTTGAAAAGATAAAGGCTAAAAAGCAGCACGTTTGAGTGACACTTATTTGAAAGAAATATTAGTGTGGGAGAAAGGAGAGGAAATTGGTGTGTTAGAAAAAGTCTGTAAAAGAGAAATATGATCTTTGAGAAGTTCTGAAGTTTATAATTGGTTATAAAAGAAGTAAAACATGCTCTAAATGTTTTGTTCTGAAAAAATTTAGAAGCAGCCATCCTTAGTTGAACTTTCAGAGAAAGTTTTGTGATATTTTAGTTTAGTTTTTCAGCCCCTAGAGATATATCCTTAGTTTGTTCAGTGTTTGGTTTGTGTCACCCTTTCATGGAGGAATTACTCTACAAACACACCGCCCACGTAGCTCAGTCGGTTCAGCTACACCCCACGGCATATGTAAGCACTGGATTGAGTCCCACTTAGGTTGAGCTCCTGGCAATCCAGTCACACAAGCTCTAGCAGCCTCATGCATACAGTATATATTAAGTCTTCATCCTTCCCTTTGGCCTTTTCACACTTGCTGACAGCCAGTTTGGCTCTGCCCTTGGGTTGGACCCCTTTTGTTTCTGTGAAATATGAGCAGTTTATTCAGATTATTTCGATTAGATAGAAGATTTTAATGTGACTTGAACTGCTTTCCTTATTCTCGTTTTTTTTTTTCAGCAGAATTTTTGTCAATTGCATGATATTGTGAAGTGTTTGTATAGCTGCTCCTACCTGGAGAAAGTCAGTTTTCTGTTTTAGATCCTCATTGATCTGGTTTGAGAGGCTCAGTGTTATCATCATCCACGATAAAAGGCTTCTGTAGTATAAACACGTTCAATGCCTTTGAAAACCTTTCCTCTTGATTTCTGATAAATACCATTGCAACGTTAAGAGTGTGGCTCGCTGTTTTATGCGCAGAAACGAGACTTTCATCTTTGCATAAACAGACATTGCTTCATCATATGGGCATGCAGTTGTAGTGCAGCTAAACCCCCAGGCTGGAAGTTTTTTTTTCATATCACGGCATCTGCATGTGTGTATAATGGAACATGGCATCTGCCTCAAGTAAACATGTTCACAAAAAGCCTCTTTCTCCTCAGACAGAAAACACTCCAGAAAAGCTCTAGAGCCGTCTGGCCACATTTTAAGCACTGCGTGGATTCAGGCTGCTGGAATGGCTTCCAAATTGTTTGCCTTTTTTCCTCCTCCATCCTCCTGTAGGGTCTCTCTGCGTGCGCCACTTAAATCTTGTTACCCAATTAATGTCAAGTGTGACGTTTTACTCCTGGCCATCTTGGCTTCCCAGCACTAGCACTAAGCCTGTCACGATTCATTTCGAGACAAGTGGAGGGAGTGTTGGGTGTCACGATGGCAGCTGGCTATGCTTTCAACTAACTAAGACAGGTTTGATTGAGTGCCATGCTGCGGTGCCAGTGGAGTGCAGTGGCTCAGGCATAACGTAGTGCAACGCATTTTTACATGTCTGACTTCATTTAAAAATTAAGCATCAACATGCAAACTTTCAGGCATCAGTGACAAGTGTACTTTTTCAGCTTATGGTTTTCAGCTTACGAGCAGCTCTTCCTCTATATGGGTTAAAGGCTCACATTTTGATGCTGTTTGCTCTTTGGACTCGGATTTGCTTATAGTTGCGTTTTTTTGGAGGAGACTTTCTCCATTTCTTTCCCTTTCTGCACGCACTAACTGCCTTGACACCATGGAAAAAGACACGTCTAGACACCTTTTTTTCATGGAAAAAAAGACATGTCTAGCAGTGCATCTTTCTATCACCTGTTTAAATTTGGACAGTATTATATTAAAAGATACAAACGTTTGCCACTGGACATCATTAAAAGTTGGTAAGAGTGAGCATAGCTGCCTGTCATTTGCAGCCTCTTGTGAACGGCTTGCATTATGGTGCAAATTTAGCAATTGTTACATTTTTGTTAGCTTACTATAAGTACCAATTACATTATACTCATACTCTTCTTATTAAATTCAAAACCACCCAAACCATCATCCTTAACTAGGAGAGGATGGTATGTTAGAAAAATATCACATTTTTACAATGTTTGGTATTTGTCATGATGTGTTATCGCAGACAAAATGCACAAAACACAAACTACTATTTATATATTGTCCCTTACATAATGGTTATTTGTATTTCAAATGTGCTCCACTTAATCCATTTAAACAAGACTAATTACACTTTATATAACAAAGCATGCAGTTTTTTTGTGACAGTATCTTTGATATGCTCAGAAAAGCTTATCTGTCGCAATAACAAAAGTTATCATGATATGATAGAATATCGACATTTTTACCCCGACCACCACCACCACCACCACTACCACTTGCCATTAACCAATCACACCTGACTGGGACTGGATGACACACAATGTTTGTCAATAGAGATTTTGTTGTATAATTTATTACAGATGGGTGGAGCCATGCTAAACTTGTAATATGATAATATCATTGGTCCAGTTAAATACAGCTTTAGAAAAAAATGAGACAACTCCAATTTTTCTTACCATCACCATATCTACATTTATGTCAGCAATTCCACTTTGTCCTTCTGTAACTGCACTAGAGACTTAATCTTCATCTTAAAACTTAATTACTTAAGATTACTTATTTATCTACTTCATTAGGTGATCCGCTGAACCAAAACTTTTTTTTTTTTGGCACATTAAAGCTGTGGTTGAAATCTTAATTTCTGAACTTTCCAAACTTAAGACATAAGCACTGTTTAGTTAGAAAAAGAATCTAAACTTGTTTTCTTTGTATTATTTATATTATTGAGTTATGAAAACACATTATCTGTTGCCATTTACAGCAAAACACCCATGTACTCCAAATAAAATAAAATAAAAATAAAACTAGTGTAAATCATTTTGCAGTGAGCTTTTAGTTTTCCAAAAGCTCTGTCTGCTTAAATGTGTGTCATACCTGCTGTGGAAAGGGAAAAACAAACAAAAATAAAACATTTAGCCCTAAATAATGGTGCAGGATTGTAATCGCTCCCTCTGTCTCCCTCCGCCCCCTTGCACACACAAGTAAACCGAAAATCCATCTCAGCGGCACATACTCGAGTACAACAAGGATGCTGTGTGAGACAGCTCTGCTCTCCTCAGGCGGAAATCAAAAGACATACGGTTCAGAGTTTTTTACTCCAATAAGCAATAATGAAGCAAAATGTGACAAATGTCAAAATACTGTGGCAATACCCCAAACCTACTAAACATCTGAAAGTCAGACACATAAAACGAAAAGCTGCAGGAAAGGTGTTTAGAGAAAAGCTATTGAGATGCAGACAGATTCTCTGAACTGTGAAAGTGAAGCAGAGCTCTCTAACAGTAGCTTTTCAAAATGTCTGCTTTTTATTCATCCTGTTACGACTGTAATATTAGGCTGCTTTATTTATTTGTACAAAGTACATCTGTGTTTACTGTTTAAAAGGGTGGTCTCTGAAAAGCCTAGTAGTGTTTTCATTTTAAACACCTACCTACACTTGTGTACCTACACATGTGGTATGAACACATAAAATACTGATTCATATTACCACAATACACGTTTCCAATTTTATGGTCCATTCTAGATGCTCCTGAGCCTATAGCAGTTGACGCTGCTTTCTGACATGGTTAAAATAAGGCTGCTTTTTTGCACAGTAAAGGTTTATGGTGTTTGTGAATGTAACTGTATTGTATTGCTTAAATAAATATTGCTAACGCAATCCCTCATCCAATAAGGTAATATCAGCTATAGTTAAATTGCGGTTCTTGATGCAATGCTGATGAATCGAAGTTCATGGCCGTTTGGATAGCTTAAGCTTTCTACCGTGACTCTTACTTACTGAATTTCCTGCTTTTTCTTTGAATCATTTCATGGTAGCATGCAGTGTAAAGGGGAATATTAGCAAATTCCTTCCAATCTTTCTTTAAGGTGCTTTGTTTTTAAACATTCCAATGATTTTCTCAGGCATTTGTTGCCAAGCCGGAGATCATCTGCACTTCAACAATAACTTATTGGATGCATGCTGCTTTTGTTCCATATAATGACTACAATCACCTGTTGACATCACTTGTTTGAAATCACATAATTATTTAGTTTATTATTTTTATTTTTTATTATTTTATTATTGTTATTATCCGTTCAGCCATTATCTTCTACTTAATCCACACAGGGTTGCGGGCCAGCCAGTGCCCACCCGGCAACTCTGGGCTCAAGGGTAGGAACACCCCTAGACGGGGCACCAGCTACGGGCCACTTTTAAGAGACACCAATGCATGTCTTTGGACTGTGGGAGGAAACCGTAATATCCAGAGTAAACCCACACAGACACGGGGAGGACATGCAGACTCCATACAGAAAGGATCTAGACCTCCATCATGGGTTTGAACCTGGGACCTTCTTGCTGTGAGGCATCAATGCTACCCACGGAACCCGCATGCTGCCTATCTTTATTATTTTTATTATTATTACTATTATTTTTATCTCTAAAATGCTCCTTTTTCCAAATGCAGCAATGGATGTTTATTAACAAACCAAATGAATTTGAAAGGACCAATTCTAAAATATCTCAGGTTCATACTTTTAAGCAATGAAATAAAAGTCTAATCAAATGTAATGATGTTTTTATATGCATTTCCCATACTGTCCCAACATATTTGATTTAGGGTTGTAATTTGTCACACCTTGAAAGTTCAGCAGGAAATTAGTTTAAGTTGAATTGGTTTGCACTTTAATTCTTGCAGCATCAGACCTGCTGTGTGTGAAATTATTTTCACCTTAGGATCTTTAGCTGTGTGCAAAATACAGAGACAATTAACTTTACTCATTAACCCTTTAGAAACTTCTGTGGCTTTGTGGTGATGAGAAATTGCATGGTAATCTAGAATAAGTTTGTATACTGCTCAGCGTACACGCATATATGCACACAGGGCTACGGATGCGAGATTAATAGTCTAATCCTATACTATTTTATCTAAACTAAAACACGCTGCATTAAGAATGATGAAAAACGTTTGTATATTTGCAGTGAACCCTGAATATGCATTTAAGCTATATAGCATTTATCTGGGGCTACACCAATCACTGGACTGGATAATTTATATTTCTGGTAAGCTGCCCCAACTTTTTTTTTCATTTGAGGTGAGCCCATTACCTGTGTATATCATCTTTTAAAGTATTTCACCGGTTTAAATTTGCATCTGCCTAGCTTTGGATTTTCTTTACTCATTTGAAATAAACAAGCACATAATGGTTTTGACATTGAAGGGAGCCAATTATATGGCTTATACTTTTATAATTATCTCTCATGGGGGCATTCTTTTATTTTATTGTGCTTTCTTTTTTTTTAAATTGCAACCTTGTTTGAAATTTCATACGCAAATTGGCTTAAGCCTATAAATGAGTGACATTGCTCAACGACCTGGTCACATGCTGCAAAAGTTGTCTTGATTTTCAGTAATTTTACAGAAGTCTGACCCTGGTTAAAAACTAGCCAGCCTTGCTTTATATGGGATGTGATTTTTAACAGTATAATTATGGTAACAGTACATATTTAATCTGTAGTGAAATGTCTGTTTTCAGTTTTGTTTCCCATTTATCAATAGCAACCTTGTTGTACCCTAGAACCCTGACTAATGAATCACCCTCATTTCACCCAGGCTTTGAGTAGTATTTCAGTAGGGGTTGAATCAAGTCATTTTCAAAATGATTTGAACCCTAGACTTTCTAATTCGTAACCCAGAACTCTAACTGCTCCTGTGTTCCCCAGACTGTTGGGAATTGCCATGCTAATGGCAACCCAATAACCCAATTGTCAGGGTTGATTCAACTTGTGGCACCAAAAACCTTGTCTTTCAAGGCAAATATAAGAGTTTAAAGTTAATACTGTCTATGTTTAAAGGGATATAAACTATAACCTATTTGGTACTATTTAGAAGCCCCAAACTCTAGCCACCCCCTTTTATTAGCAAGGCTTTGTGGAGTGATATCATATTTAGAATCCTTCATGTGAGGATTTTAACCCTTAGCCTTTTGAATTGTAGTCCATAATAAAAGAGAAAAAAAAATCAATTCTGTATAGTCTGGGTTCAAAGGCGGCACCTCAGTGGTTAGGGTTCCAGGGTTACAATCAGATGTTAAAATTTTGAAATCCTCTTAAATTTCCCCCTGTTTCCCATTTTCAAGGGGAATTAAAGTTCCTACCATCTGATTATTAGCGTGGAACCCATACCACTGAGGCACCCCTCATTGTACCCCGCTTACACAGTTAGGATTAATTCAACTAAATTTTCTTCAAACGAGTGTCTAATGTTACAACACCCCAACCACTGGGCAACCATTACTTTTTATGTAGGCTATACGAAGTGCTAAGCTACACTGTTGATCCCTTATCAAGGGAATTTGATCTCTGAACCTTCTGATTATATTAACCCAGATCCCTAACCACTGAACCACCTTTGTTTTTTTTTGTTGTTTTTTTTAACTAGATGGTGCTGATGGACCGATTTAAACATTTGCAACCCAATGTGTTATTTGCTTGTCTGTTGGGTCTCAAGCACAACTGTAGCTCAGAAGGTTCATGCTTTATCTATCAGGTGTCTGTTGTGCAGGGATTTACTTCATAACTTACTGAACATACCGTACTGTAACTGTATGACTGTATGACTGGGTTTACTGTCAAGTTGAACCTTAATATTGACAAATTTGGATAATCTGGATATAAAAAAGGCCCTTAACACCACTATTAAACTTTATATACCAAAATGTTGATAAACCCATGAAAGCACATATATAAATGACTGAAATGCCTAAAAAGAAAACCTAAGCGGAAAAATCCATGAGAAAGGCTTGGAGCATTACTTTTAAAGATTTTATTTCCGTCACTCTATTTCTGTTCTGCTGTTAGGAAAAAAATGGTGTATGAGAAAGTAAACATAAACATAAATGTTTTTGTCTCTAGGAACAACTCTTTGTACTAAATATTTCTAAATGCGGCCATGATCTACAGTTTTATATACGGTATAATATTACATGCTTGCTTTATATATTTATATATAAAGACATTTGTATTAGTTAGGTATTTTGTCATTGGATTTTGCAACATCAGGCAATAGTTTTGGACAATAAGCCCTGGCTCATAGTTGACATTCCAGTTCATCTTAAAGGTTTTTGATGGCATTAAGGTCAGAGCTCTGTGAAAAATAGAATTTTTTTTAAAATCCAAGTTGACAAACCTACATTTATGGACATTGTTTTACTATTACATGTCAGACATTTAAACCTGGAAAACCTGTCGGAGCATCGTCTTAAGAGTCACTTGTTTATGTTCAGTATGAGAGTGAAATAAAAATAACAAGATCGACATTTGGACGTTTATGTTACAGTGAATATGTTGAGGTTATTAATGTAAAAGCAGCAAGCTCAACTAAGTGTAATAAAGGTTAGTTAAAAGATAATTACTGACATTAGGATAAGAGTGAGAGAAATGGCCTGGCTTAATATGACATCCTCAAGTTAATTAAAGCTTAGTTGTACTTCTCTTTGAGCAGAACGATAAAGGACAGTGTCCTGTGGATGTGGTACCAGAGCCTCTGGACATGCCTCTCGAGATGGCAGATGCTGCAGCGCAGGCCAAAGAGCTGAGGACGTTGCTGAGGGATGCTTTGCCCCAACCCATCGCTCCCCTGCCTCTCATGCCAGGACAACCCCTGCAGTTCCCCTCTGAAAAGGCCCGAGCTCAGCTTTCCAAAATGGGCATTCACCTTGGAGACAAGGTCATCATCGCCGGCCAGAAGGTACCACTCACTTTGGTTTGACTCACAAGTATTTCAGCAACACTGCTGCAATGAAATGTTGGTATTTAAATTTAGAACACCTAAAATTATGAATGTAGAATAGATCCTCACATAACTCATACACTGCTTATAACAATTGGGGGTGTGTGGGGAGTGCGTGTGTGTTGGTGTTTTTGAGTTGGTCAGGGTGATGTCGGATTTATTTATTTATTTATATTTTAATGGGGCTAAAACAATTAATGAGCAAGCTACTGGAGCACTCTTTCCTTCTTGACTGCAGGTGTTTGTGCATTAGTAATCTGAATAAAGAGACCATTTCTGGATCATTTACAACTGTCTTTATTCACTGTATTTGGCAGCATCTGAGCTGCACAGAGATCTGACTGTGATTTATTTCTTTAAATTGAAAAGTTAAATGCTGCTGCGGTTTATGCGAGGGCTTTATACTTGCAGCTGTAATTAGAAGAGTCCCATTAATCAGCCTGTGCGATTGGCAGTAGGCTTCACACTGACTTGATTTTCTTTCTTGCGCTCGCGTTGTAGACAATTAACACTTTCTGAAAACATTTTAGGTACAAATGGTGTATCTGTCTGCCTTATTTTTGTGTCTGTGATGATCCATGATTGCTAAGCTCTTTTAGATCAACCACATTTAATCTAACATATTACTTTGGGTTGAATGGATGTGCTGAATGCCACTAACAGAAATTGTTACTGGACCTGGGTCCCACACTAGTAATTTTTGTATTGTAGAATATATATCTCCTTATTTGACACTTGCATGGCATTTGTGCTTTAATTATAGACCAAGGTAGCTCTTGTTTTATAGCAGGTTTGGGGGAGTGAGGGCAGAACATGTAACAGATCTATTGAATGACCGTTATCCAGCCTCAACCACGGGTGACTAAAAAGCAATTTTGCCACAATTCAGTTGATTTCTGTAAGCAAAATCCAAAAGGCTGCAAACCTTCTCTTTGTGATTTGTATAATGTTCTCTCAGTTGGGGTGTAATTTGGTTTTAATTCCTCTCCTTTGTTGTGTATTTAGGTGGGCACTCTGAGGTTCTGTGGAGGCACTGAGTTTGCTGGTGGGCTGTGGGCTGGTGTGGAGCTTCAACGGCCAGAGGGGAAAAACGACGGATCAGTGGCTGGTATTCAGTATTTTACCTGCCCTATAAAGCACGGTACATATTATTAGTGTTTTACAATTCTGAGTCCAAACATTCATGTTTTAAACCTGTAAAAATACTAATTGTGCCATTATTGAGGTTGGATAACATCTTTTAAGTCATTTTTTTCTTTAGTGGTGCATGTAGAAAATAAGGCATAGTACATTTAATTTATAGGATACATAAAACATTGGATCTGGATTGCGCACTGCTAAAAATGTTAACTGCTGTAAAATGCTAATAGTTTTGTAAGACATTGGGATGTTCCAGAAGCAATCAGGCTCAGGAAATGGAGACAGAGGAGAGTTTAGGTTGCATAACTTGTGAATTATTATATGTATTTGGTTCCATACTTAATGATTAATGATTTATTTAATACATTTAAAGCCCTCAAAAGGTTAACTTATTAATTGTAAAAAAATATATGTTGTGGGTTTTTTTTTGAATGAAATATTGACAATTTGGTTTAATTTAAATATATTGTTATTTAAATGTATTGTTTGCTTTTGTTGTGTGTGTGTGTGTGTGTGTGTGTGTGTGTGTGTGTGTGTGTGTGTGTGCGCGCGCGCAAATTGAATTATGTAAGATTTAATTTAAGTATCCCCTAATTTTTGTGAGCAGTATATTTAGAAAATGTCTGTCTTTCCTCTCTTAGGAATCTTTGCTCCCATTTCCAAGATCAGCAAATTTTCAGAGAGGCGCCGATCCATTCCTCATCACCCTCTCTCAACTCTCCGCCCCCCTCGCCACATTGACTTCTCCCGGGTCAAGTCAAAGGTGGACACAGGTATGATTCTCTTTGACAAAATTTAATTTTTTTAATAAACCATTTGGTTGATGGGACCAGAAGGTATTATAGTGACTGAGAGGAAAAGATTGAGAAGAGTTAAAAGGAAAGTGGTGATTAATGTGTAGGCCAGAGAGTGCAGGGTTTCCAGGAAAGTCCCAGCTTTTCCAAGCTAACATACTTGAGTACATAAAGCCCATATCATTTTTTTATAAATGTTTTTAAATGTTTAAATGTTTTTTTGTGCATGTTCTGAATCTTACTGTAGTACTTCACACCAGATAAGTAGAGAGAAACCGACTTATCCCTTTTCCATTGTGAAATGTTCTTTGATGTTCTGCATTACATTTCTCCTAAAACACTTATCTCTACAGCTAAAAATAGAAATCATGCAGTAATAGAATAGTTTTTTTTTTTTGTGTCGAGGCTGTTAATAAGTCAGAATCAAAATTAATGTGACTGTAAAGTTGTCCTACAACTGGAAAGTTTTGCTTGGTTGTTTTGTTTGGAATTATTGTAGCCAATGTGCTCTTGTCTGAGACCCAGGTGTGTAACCTCACACAACACACTCCACAATCTCTCTCAAGTCAAGAATTAATGTGTGGGAACAGTCCTAAGATGATCAAGAGAAATAGGAGGTCTCGATAAATTAGTGTTATCCCTCTAGTAAATTTGCACAATTCTAAAAAAATTTCATTCATTCACCTTCTGTTTAATAAACACTGGGTCGCAGGCCAGCCGGTGCCCACCTGGTAACTATGGGCACAAGGGCATGAACAACCCTAGATGGGGCGCCAATCCGTCGTAGGGCACACACAGTCACACACTAAGGGCCAGTTTAGAAACACCAAGTAACATAACACGCATGTCTTTTGGACTGTGGGAGGAAACCGGAGTACCCGGGGTAAACTCACGCAGACACAAGGAGGACCCTGACCGCTCCACCCTGGGATTGAACCCAGGTGCTACCCACCAAGTGACTGTGCTGCCTGAATAAAATGTTTTATGTGGTACAGTATATGCATTATGTTTCTGCATATCTAAAAATCCTTGTTCCAGGACCCTAGTTTTTTTCCCAGAAGAACATTATAGAACATCATTTTGTCCATTTTTCACTTCACCTGTCAGTGGTTATAATGCAATGGTATAAATGATAGATACTGGTCCAACTCCATGTATTGTTTGTGTTACATTAATATGTAAGATGCTGTCAGTGTTATTTCATTTTCTCTACAATCTAATAATCAGTAATCAGTCATAATAAAGTCAGAGCTCATCAAGATCAACGCTTACATGACCAGTCAGTCTCAGCCAAAGGACCTCTGACAGGGTCCTACTAATGAATGAGGGTACTTCTGACTGAAACGTTACAATCAATTATGAATCTGTTTTACAACCCTTTACTAAATGGTTGAACTGAGTTCTTTCATACATAATTTATTATGTCAGTGTTGATATAATTATTTTATCTCACATCTTTACATCATGTGACTGGACATTAATATCTTTGTACAGGTCGTCAAGTTTCTTTTTTTTAGTTATCGCCTCTGTCTGAGCTCAATGATTTTATGTTCCTGTTTATTTTGCTTAAAGGCAAGTGCTTGCTTTAACCCTATGGTAGAATTTAAATTAGTGTTCAACACTTTATTTTGCAGTTTACAAAGTATTAATTATTAGGAACCTTTTGACTCTGTTTACACTCGTTTTTTCATGTGATTTGTATCTGGATTGTTTCTGAATAACATTTTAACCACGTTTTGACTCAATTCACACTTGCATCTTCAGTCATCTAGACTGAAATGTAATTTTTCTATCCCATGTAATATGCAAAACAGTTTATAACTCTGGACCCACCTGTATTGCTTACAGTGTAATAGAGTTGCTACATCAAATAGTGTAATTTTTACACATGATGCTGTTCCAAGTGAAAATAAAATTAATTTGGGACTGAGAGAGCAAAATGGTAGGAGGCATACATGCACTCACTGACAATAAAAATACAGCAGATATATTGGAAATATTGGATTGCAGCCAAACTCGGCATGCAGTTACAACACAGGCGGGTATTAAAATGGTTGCAGGTGATGTCTGAATAGACACTAATTTGCAACTAACTGAAAACAGAAACCAAACTATTTTCCCTACATATAATTTGAAACTAAATGAAAGAAAAGAAAGCACTCAGGACTAGTAGAAACTTCATTTAAGCGCACGTCTACAAATTTTAAACAGTTAAAAATTGAAATAACATCACCTTCTGAGTGTCCTCAAATAATATCACTATGGTGAAAACATACAAAAAACAAAACACTTTCCAGCGTTCATCTACATCATAAATCACTAGTAATTTTTAAATACTGGACTTTGTTCATTTTGAATTCATGTTTTTTTTTAATCATAGTACACACTTGCAATATGATTTTCAGTATGCTCTTTGGGGTGCTTACTTCTGGAGTAATTTGACGTGGTTGCTGTGTTTCAACCAGACGTGAAGCTTTTATCCTATTTAGCTAAAATTAAATGTTGTTTGCATTATGCGTATGAGGTGTGCAACAGTTGGAAACTCTTTTAATAATCAGTTAGCCAGTGATGTCACCACGCCTGTTTCTTGTTCTGAGTAGGAACGTTTACTGTTTAGTTACCAACCGCACAATGACTTAAGAACAAAATCTTACACTGAAAAAATGTTGTCAGTTGAAACCTCAGTTGCCATGGAAGCATCTGAGGAGCAAACATTGGTTAGCTGATATTAAAAGCCATCCTATTCCTTGACGTAAGCTGTAACATTTCTCTTTTGAAATGCAAATCACACGTATGTGTGTGTTTATTTTTAATTATATATATATATATATATATGTGTATGTGTGTGTGTGTGTATGTATGTATATATATAGAAAGAGAGAGCGAGAGATATAATATGTATGTATGTATGTGTGTGTGTGTATGTATCCATTTATATATCGAATCATTATATAGAGAAATTTGTATTTATGTTGTGTTCATTAACTTGTATTGAATTAGTTGTATATTTGTCTTCATCGTTAGTTAACATGTGCATAAAACAACCACAAGCTCAGTGAAAAGTTGGCAGCTATCAACCTAAACAAAAGGTTTTTTTGGTAATTCTGGAATTCTTATCCAAATAAACAATTATTTGTTACATTAATTGAGAGCCCTAATGTCCATGGTGTAAAATTCAAACCTGCTCTATATAAAAAATGGTGATAAATCCTCTGTGTGGTATTAAATAAGCAAGGAGGGTGACGTTCTAAGTACGTAACCACCACAGAGTTGTTATTGGTTCGATCGGGCAATAGGACATTGTAATTCTAGATGTGGAATCTGATGTTGTTATTTATAGTGCTTTGACAAACACATTCTCTGTGTTCTCATTTTTATGGCGTAGTCCGACAGTTCTATTGCATACAGCATTCATTGACTTTATTTCCCAACATCTGTTTGTTTGTTTGTGTTTGTATACGTACGTGTGTGTTGCGCATATATGTACACTACCGTTCAAAAGTTTGGGGTCACTTAGAAATTTCCTTATTTTTGAAAGAAAAGCACAGTTTTTT
>JAVSBV010136757.1:0-16755 GCA_033117975.1 Parotocinclus spilosoma | reverse complement strand
GTGACTGGTGTTGAGATGAACTTGTGTATGGATATAACCATGTGTGTGTCGCTTACATGGCCACTGATGCCGATAGCGACGTTATAGAAGCCAAATAAATAAATAAATTGTCCGCTAGGCCTAACTGCAAGTGCAACTGCAAGTCCCGCCCACTGACTTTATAAACATGTGTAAGACCTGTCCCAAAAGCTGCACCATAAATCCGATTATCACAGGGGGACGGGAAATCGTGACATCACAGCCTGTGAGGAGCGGACTGGAGTTCAGCACAAGAGTGTCGGGATGAGCGTGACTCCACAAACATCACGTTAAAGGAGCTCAAGGACAAGCCCTAAAGGATGGCTTCCTATGTGGAGGTAAGCTATATTATATGTGCTGTCTGTGGGCACCCAAGCCGTGTCGTTCTAATGTCCATCGTCTTAACAAACATTGGCTACTTTTACTCTGTATTTAAGCTTAACGCAAGGCACGAGACGTGCTTTTATTGGCTGATGGGTAGGTTAGAAGAGCTTTGATTTTCCTGACCTGCACCTGCGTTTGATCTTATTATGAGCGGCTAAATGCATTGCTTGTTGTTGTTGCCGAGGAGACGCTGCTGTTGCTTACCATCTAACCTTGACAAGCACTCTGCTTCCTAAGAGTTGCCTCGAACCGTCATACAACACCTACACCGCTTCTGTGAATGTCTCATACAAAATTAATTTTTAGTCACAACCGAGCAGGCAAATCACAAGGTGAAGATTTGTTAAGACATTAAAGTCTTTGCTAGGCTAGGCAGGCATCATTCTCCAGTGTCTTACAACTGGTAGAGTCCAAACAATTGTTGATTTAGGACTTTGCCCAAGAGCCTAACGGTGGTAGTGCTGGGACCCTAAACCATCTAGTTAAAAGTCCACTAGAAAATGTTTGCATTCTACCAAACTTTATGAATTAAATGTGTTTTTTATTTTTTAAACTTTGCAGGTAGCTGATGATGACAAGGGTCATAAACTGAGTCTCTTCTGTGTACCCAAGCATTATGAAGAAGATTTAGACAGCGTGATCATCCCTAACGGTCTCATAAAGGATAGGTAGGTTCTTGTGAACTAACGTTATAATGAAAAACAAACCATCTTTCATCAAATAATGACTTATTTTCAGGAGGCTATCTGTACAATGTAGGTTCATTACTATTAGGCTAATGGGATAGCTTCAGTGACTCCGTTTGGCAAACTTTACAGAATTGGTCTTGGCAGCACAGGCACACACCCACTGAATGAGCATGTGATTTGAATTAGGTGTTTGTTTAACAAATTTCCTAGGACAGCCACTAGATTGGCAATTCTCTGGTTAATAAATGCTAACGTGGGTAAGGTTTGTACATGTCTTGTCCCATATTTAGTACTTTCAGATGTTTCATTGTTTTTCTAGGACTGAGCGGTTGGCCAGAGATATTGTTCGTGACATGGGAGGACAACATATTGTGGCCCTGTGTGTGCTGAAAGGAGGGTATAAGTTCTTTGCGGACCTGATGGATTACATTAAGGCACTAAATCGAAACAGCGATAAGTCTGTGCCGTTGACTGTGGATTTCATTAGGTTAAAGAGCTACTCCGTGAGTTCCAGTGTCTTGTGACACACCAGTCTATTAATTTGCACTGAAAAGTAGCTGCAAGTCATACCTCAGCTGTCTTATTACATACAGAGGAGAAGTAGCCATCATGACTTTTATTTGATACATTGCCTTTTCCTGACTTGGTTGCACAAGCTTCTGATTTCTATCATTAAATCTGCAAGGTTACATAAACTTGTTTATACACTGTATTGTTCATATGACTTATAAGTGGCACAAAATTGCTCCACCACTACTGAGTTTTGCACATACCTGAATCGGAGCTTTTTAGGGTATTACCTAGACTGAATTTAGTACCGTTAGTTATTTATTATTTAGCAAATGCTGTAGTCGTGATGTCTCTAAAAACTTTTAGTCCTTCTCAGTAGATCATTAGCCATTACACTACTACTAGAAACTAACTGTGTCAGATTCAATGTTTCTAGTAGTGATGGTAAGCTGCTTGATGAGAATACCATTTTATATGAGAGTGCAAAAACTTGTTAAACTAAACAAAACAAATGAGCATGCAGAATCAAGAACACTCGAACAATGAGACTGGAGAAACAGGAACTGTGTTTGCAACGCAGTACACCAGAGTTAAATCTACTTGCTTGTAGCAGTCTCATGCTCGCTTCAGTTTCTGCACGATTCTCAGTTCCCTGCTTGCTACATAAGACAGTAATCTCATTCCATAAATGCATTAAAGAGAGCAAGAGGGGTTAAGAGGGGCTGAGTGAATGCTGTGGGAAGCTCTACAATTAAGTGAGATTAAAAAATAGAATATCAATCTGTGGTTTGTTTGTTTGGCTTTTTTCGCTCTTTGCGATCAGCATCAGTGCCCATGTCAGTAACACCCACAAAGTTATATCAGAACTAGTTTTTATACACACACACACACACACACACACAATGTCACACAAGTCAATGGCAATTTTAGGGTTATCAATTAATCTAACCCACATGTAATGTACTTGGACTGTGGGAGGAAACCGGGGTACCCGGAGTAAACCCACAAAGACAAGGGGAGGACATGCAGAATTGTTACAGAGATACATTGCTTTACCATGTTACGTTGTTTTGCATAAAGATGTAAAAAAAATAAACATTTTAAATGCGTGTCGCTCTTCCTGTCAACTGTGGCTGCTGTCCAAAAAGTGAAATGAATAGTAGTTTACTAGCTCTATTTGGTCTGACCTGTATGCAGGTTTATGATAGAAAAAATACTGCATTCATTCCTGTGTTTCAAATCTTTTCTTAGAATGATAATTCTACAAACTGTGTAAAGGTTATTGGTGGGGATGATTTAACTGCTCTAGCTGGAAAGGTAAGCTTTGTTCGCATCTACTATGGAGTGAAATGGTATGATTTGCTAAAGATTAATGCTCTTGTGTTTTTCCTCACTCTTAACAGAATGTGCTTGTAGTTGAGGTAAGCATTCAATGTTACTATGTGTTCTAATGTCAAAAAAGCCTTCACATGTGCGGATCACTCGTACAATTAATTGGTACAATGTATATTGCAAAAATGTTCACATAGAATATGATTGGATGAACACTTTTGTACTATTGTAAGCAATCTACACTTAAGCGTGCATGTTTACTATTTACAATTTTTTTTATCTTCCAGGATATTGTTGAGACAGGGAAGACTATGGAAACTCTGCTTACATTATTAAATGAATATCATCCCCAAATGGTCAAAGTCGCCAGGTAAGATTTACTCTATTTTCTGTTGTTCTCTGCTGCTATAGTGATATTTCTGATTAACACTTGCATATGAATGTGGTAAAGAATAATATTATAATATAATAATAATATTATTTAAATAAACTTTTTTCTGAAGAATCCTTGTCACAAACGTGAACTTGATTCAATATATGCAAGTCACATGTCTTGAGCAACATGAGTCACATGAACATTTACTAGAGACAGAGCTTATTCTGTGATAGCTAATGACTGAATGATTCTCTTTATGTTGCAACACTGCTTGGAGAGCAAGTTTTTTTTTTATTTTTTATTTTTTTTATTTTTTATTTTTTTTTATAAAGAAACTTTTGGTTCATAATATTTTTGGCCTGTCTTAGCCCTATGGTGCATCACAGTGACATTAATGATCTTAAAGTGTGATATACACAGCTTGCTGCCAGATTGTCTGGTATTGCCAATTTTGCCTTTAGAGTTGTCTTAATTCTTTACAGCATTGATTCAACAAGGTGCTGGAAGCATTTCTCAGAATTTGGTCCATATTGACTTGATAGTGTTACACAGTTGCTGCAGATTTTTCAGCTGCACATCCTTGATGTGAATCTCCTGTTCCACCACATCCAAAAACTGCTCAATTGGATTAAGATCTTGGCACTGTGGAGGCTATTTGTTTAAAATGAACAGTTTATCATCCTGTGCAATTTGTTGCCACAGTTGCCAGATTTTAGCTGTGGTCTTCTGCTGCTGTCTTCTGCCCATCTGCTTCAAAGTTTGAGTGCATTCAAAGACGCTTTTCTACATACTTCAGCTGTAACGAGTGGTAATTTAAATAACTGTGCTTCTGACATTAACAAGGCATTGTCACTCACTGGATATGTTCTTGGTTTCTGACCATTTTTTGTAAACTATAAAGATGGCTGGGTGTAAAAGTCCTAGTAGATCGTCAGTTTCTGAAGTATTGAGAACAGCACATCTAGCACTAAAATTATGCCCAGTTAAAAGTCCCTTAAATCCTTTTTCCTCCCCATATTTTGTTTTTTAATCTTGGATTGAAGTTGCTCATTTAAGCACGTGTGCCATGTGACTTGGTTCTAATTTCCTGTGATCACTTGACCAGCCTTGCGAGAATGCGTCCTGTCCATCTGTGGTGGATGTGATGCTAAGCAAATGGTATTTAAATAGAAAAGACTTTATGAATATCTTTTTCATAAAATACATATCTCACTGTAAACATTGTCTTTACATTCTGATTTAAGATGTAAAAGATCTTCATTACATGTAAGTGTAAGGAAGAGGAGCAGTTGCTAATATGAATGGCCGACAAATTTCTTGTTACAAATGCAATTTTTGTGTCCAATGAGGTAGGCATATCTGGGATATGTCATTGTTTGTTTATAATGCATATTAATTTAGAAATGATTTATTTAAAAAAATGATTTGTAAGAAACAGTTTGAATGAAATTCCAAGGATCCAGGACAACTTTCTTAAACCCCAAATAAATGTAATATTGCAACCTTGTCCCGCTGAACTATGAAACCATTTATAACACGTTAATGTTGTGGCAGTCTAAAAGTTCTCCCAAGGTCGGAGTACTATAATTTGTTAACATAAGTTACTGTAATTCTGTTTCAATTGATTTTAGTCTCCTTGTGAAAAGGACGACAAGAAGCTCAGGATATCGCCCTGATTGTAAGTACTTTTTTCTTTTGTTTCTACATTAACAATGAGGTTATAACTGAGCTCTTTGAAACTGGAAGAAAACCTGACACTCATGGCTGTAGGCACAAGCTGCCTATAACTGCAGTGCTTTTAACAAGCTACAAGTTAAGTTCACACATGAACTGAATGTTGACTCTAATTTTAAATTTGGAATCCAACTACTCTAATCTCCTTATTGATGCACCAGTTTGGGCTTTGTTTAATGTTAGATATTCTTTTTTTTACTTAGGCATCCTATCTTTTTCATATAAATGTATATTCTGCTTATTCCTTTTGTTTTAGTGGTCACTTTTTAGTTCTACAATTATAGACTGTAGCCAATCTGTTTCATTACATACTTTGTTTGACCCCCTTTATTGTCAAGACACCCATGGGACCACCACGGATCAGGGCCTATTTGGGTGGTGGATCATTCTCAGCACTGCAGTGACACTAACATGGTGGTGGTGTTGGTATGTTGTATTGGCTAGTGGTATAAGACATTGTAGTGATGCTGGAACATTAAAGACCTCTGTATCACTTTTATAACTACAAAATACAGTGACCACTAAAGTCTAAGGAAGGAATAAGCAGAATATAAAATATGTAATGCCTAACACTTTTGCACTGTTTGCACTACTGTATATAGAATGTAATTAGTATTGTTCAGAGTCACTCCTAAATGGATCATTGACTAATTTGCCAGTAAGCGTGCTGACTACAGTATTAGAATGGATTCATTTTTTTTTTTTTTCTGCACTTGTCAATTGTACTTTTTATATTTGTATTTCTCTTAGACATTGGTTTTGAGGTTCCAGATAAATTCCTAGTGGGTTATGCTCTAGACTACAATGAATATTTCAGGGATTTGAGTGTAAGTATTTTTAAATGCATGTCAACATGTCTATTTAATGGATGTTCCTTTCATTGATCTTTTTTATTTCCCTCAGCACATCTGTATATTAAGTGACGGTGCAAAGGACAAGTACAAAGTCTAATAATATTCTAAAATGCTGGACGCCTGGAAAATAAGACCACTGTGAACCCTTTCTTTGTTGTATTTCTTATTAAATGTGTTATTTTCTGTCATTTAGTGAAGAAGCAATTATGCATTGTGAAGCCTCTTAACAAAGGGTTGTGTGTTGAAGAACAGTAGAACTTGAAAGTGTTCTGATATTCTTCAGAAATATGAATATTCTGATTTAATTTTAGAAAATATCACAAATATCATTATAGAAACTGTTGTTTTACATGTATCTTTTTATTTATTTATACTGAGGCCTTAGCTATACTTGAGCTGTTTGTTATAAATGTGTATCCATTATATGATGGAACCATGATCTTAAGGGTCAGAGAGAAGAAAGAACTTTATATAATATAGATATTTATTTACAGTATAGTATGTTACAGTTTAAAATGCTGTACATTATATTATTTAATCCTTTACTTTAAAACGGAATGTAAATTTGTTTTTGTAATTTCAGGACAATCTGGTCTTACCAGTGAACTCTATCAAACTACTGCAATAAAAATACAAATGCATATTTTTTCTGGCTTTACTTTGTTTCTTTAAATGAAGATCTCTGGGTTAATGTTAGTTGTAGTTTTTGTAGTATTGACTGGATCTAGTTATATTAACTCTCACACACTGTCCTTGTGCAAATGTTGAATACGTGGAGGCCCCACATCAACTTCAGATGTCAATGTCACCCATGACACTCTTTTTCATATACATATATAGTGGGAAAAATAAGTATTTGATACACTCCCAATGTTGCGAGTTTTCCTGCCTATAAAGAATGGGGAGTTCTGTAATTTTTATTGCAGGCACACTTTAACTTTGAGAGAGAATCTAAAAAAATCTAATTGGATGAATTTGCATTTAATTGCAGATAATAAGTATTTGATAGAAATATGAGATATGTGATGTGATGTGGTGGTGTTAGTGTGTGTTGTGCTGGTATGATTAGACAAATTAGTGCTTTTGGAGATCTTAAACACTGTTTACTCACAGATACACTCTAATAGATACAGCTACCGTATTGTCAAGGGGCAGGAGCCCAGGATTTGTTTTGCACCTTTTGTATTTTCCATCCTCTAGTCCTTGATCAGCTGCCTACAATATGCAGGTAAGTGGATATTTTTGGTAGTAGAAATATTTTCAGCCCAGCAGTGACACTCTGGTGTAAAAACCTTTAGCAGCACTGCTGCGTCTGATCCACATCTACCAGCAAAACACACTAACACACCACCATGTTGATATCACTGGAGTGCTGAGAATGATCAACCACTCAAATAGGACCTGGTTTGTGGTGGTCCTGTGGGAGTCCTGACCATTACAGAACAGAGTAAAGGAGAAGAACAAAGCATGGAGAGAACAAATGGACTATAGTCTATAAGTCTAGAAATAAGAAAGTGGTTCTGTATAGTAAGTGAAACTGATCAAGTTTACCATTTTAAAAGGTTGTCATAATGTTGTGTGTATGTGTGTATATATACTTAGGCCAGACTTTTTAAATTACTTGTCCCTACTTAAGAATCTACTGAGGAGGGAGGAAAAAAAATCTTTATTTTTCAGCACTTTTCAATTTCTCGAGGACTATGTGGAGTCAATACAAGGAAGAGGAAGAAATAAAAATATATTTAAAAAAAAATAAAATGTATTAAGCCTACAATTAAATTAAAGTGAATCTGGAATAAAATTAATGAACAGAAGAAAACCGTTGGCTCTCCACTGGATGGTGGAAAAAGCTAAAAGAAAAAAACATTTTTTTATTTCAACCATTGGTACTGCGGCAGATCCGAGAAATACCAAAAAAAAAGTTTTTGTTTTGTATTCTTCAAATATGATTGTCGGCGGATCTGCAAAACAAGCAATAAAAAAAGTCTTGCTTAATTATTCATGGATTCAGGAGGAAGTTTAGTGCATATAGGGCAAAGACGCAGTCTAAAACTGAACACCTGTGATCGCCAATCCGTCAGACAGCACTTCATCAAGAACCACCATTCATCAATAGCTGATATAGCCACATAGGCAAGGGATTATTGAAACATGATGCCATACAATATAGATTTGCATTCACAAATGCCACTTAAAACATTACTGTACACAAAACAAGCCTTACTTTAACCATGCCCTGAAAGGCACCAACCTCACTGGGCTTGGAGGCATCTGTGATGGACCATCACACAGTGGAACTGTGCATAGTGATCAGATTACTCAGTACTGCAGATTTTGTTTTGGAAGAAATGGACGCTGTATGCTGCAGACCAAAGACATATGCTGGCTTCATGCATTTATCAACAAAATGGTGTAAACCGAGCTAAATTACACAAAAGTTAGGACTAGCTTAATTCTATCTCTTCCAGTATTTCTTTGAGGAACAAGGTTTCATTCATTTTCTCAAGCATTTGTTGTCACACTGGAGATTCTCTGCCAATCATTGCTACTCAAAGCCTTTTGTGGACACTGTTTTTTGTACCAACACGCACAGACGTGCCTGTTCACATCACGTGCTTAAAATCACATCGTTATTGCATTTTTTTGTCTACTCAATACTTGACCTAACTTGTTCCTGTGGCAACTTTTTGTTAAATGTCCTGAAATGGATGGTTATTAAGTAATGACATTATGTTGACCAGACATAACATGAAATATTTTGGGTTTATATTGGCTCGGTAGGTAGCACCGCTTGCCTCACAACAAGAAGGTCCCGGGTTCAATCCCAGGCGGGGGCGGCTTGGGTCCTTTCTGTGTGGAGTCTGCATGTCCTCCTCGTGTCTCCGTGGGTTTACCCTGGGTACTCCAGTTTCCTCCCACAGTCCAAAGACATGTATGTTAGGTAAATTGGTTACTCAAAAATTGGCATTGACTTGTGTATATATGTGTGACTAAATTGAGATTAACTTGTGTATGGAAATAACCTTGTGTGTGTCACTTACATGTGTCCACTGATGCCGATAGTGACGTTAAAGAAGCCAAATAAATAAATAAATAAATATTGTCTGCAATTAAATAAAAGAGAGAGAAGGAAAGACAGAGCTTTGGGCAATATGAATGCAACATTTGTCATAGCAATAAAGCTTTTAAATTTGAATTAAGAGATCCTGTATATGCCTATTGAGGTAGGTAAAGGATTAATTAGCTATAGTATTAATGCCACTGGGATGCCCCCCAGATAGTTTTGTGAAGTATGTTAAATATTTATGCATAGGATTTCTGGGACTAGGCTCTGTACTCACTGATGATAAATTATTATTAAAAAATATATATTTACTTCTTTATTATTATATTGTATACAGTTTAAAATATAAAGTTTGCTTAAAAAATACAAATCGATCATCTTTACCCACAAATGCACAACGAAACCCCGTATAGTACTATACCAGATTAGCACTGGCAAACGTCTCTGTTTTGTGCCTACATATCCCATAATCCATTTCGCCTAATATACGTCACGTTGTTGCGGAAGTGCAACACAAAATTAAAGGCAGGTTGTGTTGTTTGTTGGGTGTACGCACCTTGCTTTAGACACAGTAACCAATAAACCCATTGGCCTGGTATCGAAACTGTTGAACTGTGGAAACTTTGCGCATTTATGGCTGCTTTGAAATACGCTGGGATGGATGATACAGACAGCGAGGATGAACTTCCACCCGGCTGGGAAGAGAGATCTACGAAAGATGGATGGGTTTATTATGCCAAGTGAGTTTTTCATGATTGAACTCAACATGTTGTGATGGATATAATGTCAAACGTAAAGTATTTAATTTTACATTAAGCCTTTTTATTCACATTTAAACAGTAAACCTGAGTATAGTGTCCTGAATTTTTTTAAAAAGTGTTCATTACCTGTGGACGTGTGTACTGTTACATAAAGGTTAAGGAGAAATTGGCTATGGGAGCATTAAGTGTTAAATTATTTGGAGAGTAATTAAGTAATTCAGCAGAGAATATATATGATATATGATCAGTAGTAAAGTTTGGTAATACAAGATCACTGTTTTAGTACATTAAGCCACGTTAAGCTTTTCTTTAGGTTAAGCATTTTAGACTCCCCCTCAATGAAAACATTGTGTTCAGATGCTTTGAAATATTAGCCGCCGTTAACTAAAGCTATTGAAGACCGTTGACAATTCCATTTGCTTTTCTTTCACATTAGAAATCAAGCTGAAACTGTTTCATGTTCTTCTCTCAACAGCCACGAGGAGATGAAGACGCAATGGGAACATCCCAAGACGGGAAAGAAGAAACGCTGTGCAGGAGGTACCTACTGTAGAAATGATACCTAGCTTTTCCAACTTGGGACTTTTAATTGAACCCACAGACTCCCAGATTTTCCACAGCTATATTATATGGACAAAAGTAGTGAGAAACACTTCTTAATAACTTAATATTTGAGTTTCTTTCAGTCCTTTTGCCACAGGTGTATAAAATCTGCATGCAGTCTGACTGCATGCATTTGCTTAAAAAAACAAAAAAAACAAAGGTAACAGAACGTAAAGTTACTGAGCAGGGTTTTTCAGTGCTGAGGTGCATAGTGCAGAAATGTCACAAACGCTCTGCTGACAAATTAAATACAGAGTTACAAACCTGCACTGGTGTTAACATCAGCACAAAAATATGCAGTTGGAACTTAATGGCCAAGCAGCTGCATGTAAGTCTTACATCACCAAGCTTAATGGCAACTGTTGGATGAAGTTGTGTCACTGCCACTGTGCTCTGGAGAAGCACTGTGTTCTGTGGAGTGCTGAATCACTGGGTCTGTGCTTGGCAAATGCCAGGAGAATGTTACTTGCCTGACTGCATTGTGTTTGGTGGATGAGGGATGATGGGGTGGGGTTGTTTTTTAGAGGTTGGCCAAAGTCCCTTAGTTCCAGTGAAGGGAAATCTTAGTGCTTTAGCATAGCAAGGTAATTGTGTATTTCCAAGTTTGTAGGATTAATATGAGGAAGGCCTTTTTCTGTTCCAGCATGACTGTGATCCAGTGCATAAAAAAGGTGCATAAAGTCACAGTTGGCTGTTTTTGGTATGGAAGAACAGGTCTGCACAGTACCCTGACCTCACAAATGTTTGTTAAGACAAACAGGCTAGGTGCCTAGTTTTATAATGCTGTGGTAATGGGACTTCAATTATTGAGCTGTGTCCCCATGGTTGTGTCCATATATTCTTATCTTCTGTGACCTTATGTAGAAGTACACATGTTAAAAAAATCAAGAAATATGTAAAATAATTTTATTTAGAGATTGCATTTTATTTAATATTAACAATGCTTTTTGAGCTGTGATTAAATGTGATGAATCCAGAATGGATGGAATGGTCGAGTAATGACTAGTGTTGGACATGGCTGAATGCCCAAAATACCTACCTATAAAACTAAAAGTACAGATATCAAATACATTAACTGACATTTTCCGCAAAGATAAAGCAAATGAAGCACTTAATTTCTTGACCATCACCAAACTTAAAGACATTTAAGGCCAAGATAACTCCATATGAGACCAAACCTTTCCTGCCATGAAATGGCTGAAGAACTGAAGTTGATTAAAGCCCCCCAACCAACCTTAATTGTTTACGCAGAAAAAATGCTTGTCATTTGTAGGGAATGCTAGTATTGACTTATGGAATACCAGGTCTACAATTACAATTGTAGCACTATATATATACACAAATGGTAATTTAATGTAGCTACAGGGGAATTTGGAGGAATATTTCCAAATCTGTTTGTGTTCTTTTCTACAGATCTTCCATATGGGTGGGAACAGGAGACTGATGACAAGGGCCAGATCTTTTATGTTGAGTAAGTGCTATGCATATACGGTCCTTACTGTCATGTTTTAGTGTTTATTGATATTAAATGTATTTAAAAACATACTAGAGCCCACTCAACTACATAACATCATACACTGCATATATTAGTTATCATAGACATAATTTATGACTTACATACAGTAAATCCTGTACATGAAAGGATAAATGTTTGCACTGTTTACTTTAAGGTAATGAAATACACATAGTTGTCATAATATATTACTGCATATTCTAACCTTGTGTTTACATAAAATCAACCTCAGTAAACTGCACACACTTGCTGAAAATAGTTTAGCTTATCTATGCTTTCCACTAGCTCAAGTTCATAGCATGTTTAAAATTAACCCAGGAAATCGGACCAGTCGGACCATGACTCGTTGTTGATCAGTTGGAATTAGAATTGTCTTATACGAAAGGGAAAGGCCTTTAGATTCTGCTTATTATACCAAAATAAAGTATTGAATCATTCTTTGAGTTTTATCATTTAATTAGGACAAAAAAGTAACATTTTGATAGGACAAAAGTCTTGTCACATACAAAAAAAATTATACTTGATTTTGACTACACAAACTTGCTACAATGACATCAGAACATAAAGTCATGGTGCTTTAGGAAAATCATTATTATTGTATATGACTTCCATGAGCTCGGAGGACTGTATCCATACGTCTCAGCAATGAGTCTTCAACTTATTGATGAAGTCATCTGGAATGGCAAAGAAAGAAGAGCAGAAAGTCTTGCAGGACTCCCAAAGTTCATCAAGATTCTTTGGTTTCATCTTCTAAGCCTCCTCCTTCACCTTATCCCAGACATGCTCAATATTGTTCATGGCTGGTGACTGGGCCGGCCAATCCTGGAGCACCTTGACCTTCTTTGCTTTCAGGAATTTTGATGTGGAGGCTGAAGTATGAGAAGGAGTGCCATCTTGCTGAAAAATTTGCCCCTTTTTGTGGTTTGGATCATAATAGGTAGCAATAATTTCTTGATATTTCAGGCTGGTGATGTTGCCATCCACTCTACGGATCTCTCACACACCTCCACCTCCCTGGATGTAACACCAAACCATGATTTTTTCCTCCACCAAATTGGACTGTTTTCTGTGTGAATATTGGGTTCACGTGGGAGCGAACAGGTCTTCTGCAGTATTTGCGGCGATTGGGATGCAGTTCAATGGATGATTCATCTGAAAATTCACCTTCTTCCACTTTCCACTGTCCATCCTTTCTGCAAGCTGTGGGTCTTGGCAAATGCAACATAATTTTTTAAATAATATATTTTATTTGATAATTTTTTGAATAATATAAAGACACAACAAGACTTTTGTACTTGCAAACAAATGATGTTATGAGCTTTATCAAGCTGTGAACATCAGCACATTTTTTGACAGTTGATTTTGCCCTCAGTTATTAATGTGAAAGCCCTTGACAATAAAATTAACCATTTATTGTAACAATTGATTGATTTGAAATAAAGTTATATGCCATTTTAAATTACTATGTCCTTATGCGACAATACTTCTGTCAATGACTGTAGTAATGACAACCATGAACAGGCACAGCTTTTAAAGTAACTTAATATCCAGTAAGGCATTAAAATATTGCTTTTGATTGTAGAGAAATATTGTAATATAAGTGTCATTGGTAATACTGAGCAGAAATGAAATACATTTAAATTGGAATGATCTAACTGTTTCTGAGTGTTTTTGCATTGAAACTATTAAATTGTAGTCCATGCAGTCATAACAGTACAAATGTATTTAAACTTTTTAAGATTTATTGCTACCAGTTTATCACTACAGATATTAAAATTAAATTTCTTTTTCTTTTTCATTTTTATGTTACTGACTTCAGATAGTTTTTAGCATCTTTTTTTGGTTTGGGACACAGTGGGTTTTTTTTTTTTATAGAAAAGCAGTATATTTAACTACGGATATACATATAAGCTCTAATAATACGTTTATTAGGCTAACATCCAAGTGGCTTTCATCCCTAGTATCTGATATTGCTGTATCCTTATTCCAGTTAGAACAATATTCTGTTTACTCAAGCACATAAGTTGTAAGATAACTTGTAAAATTTCATGAAGGTTGGATTATGTGCGTGTTCATTTCATTAACGTAATCTATCCAGTGTTATGTTGTTAATAATGTTGAAATGTACTTGGTACAGCATAAAAGAAATGTTCTGAAACTGGGCTTTTTGTTGCTTCTCTCTCAGTCATATCAACAAAAGGAAGACGTACTTTGACCCCCGGCAGGCTTTTACCATAGAGGATGTGCAGGTGAAGCCAAAACGCTATGATGGTAATACTACTGCCTTGGATGTTCTACAAGGACGTGACCTTTCTGACAAGGTTGTAGTCATCACAGGAGCAAATTCTGGTATTGGTAAGTATTATCTTTAAGTATAAAAGTAATGTGTATTATAAGTCAGGTGCTGTTTGTCATATACAAGTCTCAAGTATATTTATACCGATATGGTTTTATAGGCTGAGCTCCTGGGACAGGCAGTATTAATATAACCAAAGGTTTTGTTGTCGGTGAGACCAAAAGCAGTGAGGAGAAAATGTAATGTAATTTTATTCACATAGATAATGTTGTGTCAAACGGGTTGGAAAAAGGACTCACACAGAGTAGCAAAAGAGTGTTACAGCCTTTAAATTAAGGAAGCGTAATCTATTAATTTATTAAAAACCCGTGGGATTACTTGAAATGGCAGGCTGAAGTTATTGTGCAGAATTTCAAGGCGCTGTTCAAATCCTTACCTAACAGCATACGTGCTGTTATTGAAACAATGGAATGACTTGACAAAACTTTAAGAAAATGGGGGAACAGAGGTAACAGGAATTTTGGGTGTATTTGGGTGTTGCAACTAGTGCAGCTGCCTCACAGCTCCAGAGATCCCCGGTTTGATCCAGACCTTGAATTCTGTCTGTGTGGAATCTGCATGTCCTCCCTGTGTGGGCTTATTCCAGGTGCACTGGTTTCCTCCCACATTCCATAGACGTGAAATGGAATTGGCCCAGCATAAATGTGTCTAACTAGTATCGATGCAACCATGATCATGTCTTAAAAAGCTATTGATGCTGCTGCGATGTTAAATAAAAGCAAATAAAACAAAACAAACAATACGTATAACACGGTATATACTTAATGTTTTTGTAGTTTTGCAGATAGGTTATTGCAAAGGTATTGCAGATGCCTGTTAACTGACGACATTTGTTTCTTTTTCCTCCACGTTTCATGAATTTATAAAACTTGATGGCGTAAACTATAAATGGAGTAATTGCATATAATGTACAGAAGGTGGCACTGTAGAATTGCACATTATATGTGTGTAACCCAACTACGCTTACGGTGACATGCGTCTATATGGCCCTTTTAATGATTCGCAAAAAATATCCACAAATCATCCCTTAATGACTTGTATGAATATCGGTGTTCATTAGTGCAGCTAAATTTTCTGTCATTGTTAACTTTGAAGAATGGGGTCTATTTGAGCTGCATTAATGCACAAATGCATTCCCTCAGCCTTTTCATTTTGAATTATTGCAAACAGCACGAGTTTTGTCTGCTGTTACAAACTGGCATAGTGACTAGAATTGAGGGTGAGAATAAATCAAATGAGCATATTAATTGTTTACATGTCACTTCTGAAATGTCACACATGTTCAGCGACAGAGGTCTGTGTGAATTGTAGTTTCATTCTTTTTTCCCTGGACAGTGTTTTGAGTTTCATGTTTAGTAAGTCGTCAATGGGCTTTTTACTATCGGTATATCAACTCACCAGCCATTTCACTAGGTTCACCATACTCCTTGGGGTGGCTCGGTGGGGAGCACCGCTGCCTCACAGCAAGAAGGTCCTGGGTTCAATCCAGGGTGGTGTGGCTTGGGTCCTTTTTGTTTGGAGTTTGCATGTCCTCCCCGTGCCTGTGTGGGTTTACTCCGGGTACTCCGGTTTCCTCCTACAGTCCAAAAACATGCGTGTTAGGTTCATTGATAACTCTAAATTGGCAAAGTAATATATACAGGGGTTGAACAATGAAACTGAAACACCTGTCATTTTATTGGGGAAGGTTTCATGGCTAAATTGGACCAGCCTGGTGGCCAATCTTTATTAATTGCACATTGCACCAAGTGCAGAGTGTGAAGGTTCAATTAGCAGCGTAAGAGCACAGTTTTGGGATTACTGGGATTTTCGGACACAACCATCGGTAAAAGGCTTACAGAACATGGACCAAAAAAGAAAAAATATTGAGTGAGCAGCATTTCTTTGGGCAGAAATGACTTTTGGATACCAGAGATCAGAGGAGAATGGGCAGACTGGTGTAAGCTGATAGGAAGGCAACAGTAACCCAAAAAGCCACTTGTTAACACAAAAATGCACAAAACATCAAATGTTAAAGCAGATGGGCTACAACGGCAAACGACCACACCAGGTGAGACTCATGTCAGCCAAGAACAGACATCTAAGTCTATAGTTCACTTGAGCTTACACAACTGGAAACATAAGATTGAGCTGCATTACTGCACAAATGAATTCCCTCAGCCTTTTCATTTAGAATTATTGCAAACAGCACACATTTTGTCTGCTGTTACAAACTGGCATAGTGACTAGAATTGAAGGTGAGAATAAATCAAATGAGCATATTAATTGTTTACATGTCACTTCTGAAATGTC
Organism: Parotocinclus spilosoma; assembly: GCA_033117975.1. Lineage (NCBI taxonomy): Eukaryota > Metazoa > Chordata > Actinopteri > Siluriformes > Loricariidae > Parotocinclus > Parotocinclus spilosoma. The sequence continues at coordinate 269 of JAVSBV010136757.1, read as the reverse complement.
ACACATGATGTTGAGCGACAGAGGTCTGTGTGAACATGGTAACCAGTAATCCCCTGCTTTGAGACAATACTACGTTGTAAAAAGCGCTATATAAATAACTTGAATTGAATTGAAATTTTGCTTGAAATTTTGCAATGCACACAACATTATGGGTGACATACCAGAGATCAAAAGAGGACAAGTTGTTGGTGTACGTCTTGCTGGTGCATCTGTGACCAAGACAGCAAGTCTTTGTGATGTATTAAGAGCCACGGTATCCAGGGTAATGT